>OY987244.1:18150815-18196299 GCA_963920765.1 Ulota crispa | reverse complement strand
CTGCACCACCCCAAGTCCAAATTCTACAAGAGATCTCTCCATTCAAGTTGGACTCAATTTCATCATAAAGTATTTGGATTAAAGGTGGTGCAGATGTGTCTGCCACCCGGAACAACGTCGGCAACGACGCTGGTCTAGGGGCAAGCACATCCACGCCACCGTAAGCCCAAATACTACAAAGATCTCTAATCATATTGCAATCAAACTCGCTTTGTAGTATATCGGCCTACGATTGCGTGCATCCCCACCACCCGAGCCGAAACATCACAGAGCAAGTTCAAGTGCAACATGAATGGAGCTCTTTATAGGCTTTGGGCTTAAAGTGGCATGGATGTGCGCGTCCCTTGGACCAATGTCATCGCCGACGTTGTTTCGGGTGGCAGGCACATCTGCACCACCTTTAATCCAAATACTTTATGATGAAATCGAGTCCAACTTGAATGGAGAGATCTCTTGTAGAATTTGGACTTGGGGTGGTGCAGATGCGCTTGCCACCCGGACCAACGTCAACGACGCTGGTCTAGGTGGCGCACGCCACTCTAAGCCTAAGCACTACAAGACAAGATGAAGTCCAACATGAATAGAGATCTCCTGTTGTATTTGGGCTTAGGGTCACACAGATGTGCACACTATCTGGACTAACATCGGTGACGACATTGGTCCGGGTGGCGCATACATCCGCGTGACCCCAAGCCCAAATATTACAAGGCAAGATCAAGTCCAACATGAATGGAGATCTCTTGTAGTATTTGGATTTGAGGTGGCACAGATGCGTGCACCACCCCAAGTCCAATTATTAGAATGTGAGATCAAATCCAACATGCATTGGAGATCATTGTTTCTCTTCATACTACTTGAGTTGTACATGTCATTCATTATGGTGCAAAATAGCTTGTTTTGGAACATATCTTCTAATGTATGGTTAGGTCTTCATTTAACCAATTCTCAGGTCTTGCTTGTTTATCTAAACATTCTTTCAAGAATGATGTCCAAGACTGTCTAGTGTCTGTGAAAAGAAATTACTAACTTCCACAAAAAGTCCATTTTCCAATGCTTCTTTCACTTGAATATTCTTCCAAGAATGATGTTTTAGGGTGAGTTTTGTCCGCGAAAACATGAATTTAAACATTCTTCCAAGAATGATGTCATAGGGTGACCAAATTGCACAATGTAATGAACTTGAACATTCTTCCAAAAATGATATCTTAGGGTGGAAATTATCCTTGAAGAAATGAACATCAGTCCATTGAAGTTTATTGCAAGTGAACATTCTACCAAGAATTATGTTCTATAGTTGCCCATGATTGTTAGAAATTTTTGTATGTGTCTCATAGATGAAAAGAATTTCTATTGTGTGTATTGTATGCATAACTTTAACCTCGAGGAGTTGGCAAATATGCCTTTTTGCAATTTGTCAGAGATTGTCTACAATAAGTGGCCCCAGATTTTTGGAAATTATCGAGGTAATTTATTTGAAGTTACTTATGACAATGGCGTATGAGCATGACAATGATTCACAAACTTTAAGGCATATCTACACTAGGGCAATGCTATGGTTTTGGTTCTTTAAAAAAATAAAATGAAACTAAGAGCTAGATTGTGGAAAGGCAATCCCAATATTTTTCTCTGACACACTAAATACATTGCTAAGGGTGCAGGATCTTGGAACACAATTTTTTTGTTTGAAAGGCAAAGAGGTTTTTGGTAGTATTAAGAGGAAAGCATCACTCCAATTGGTGATGAGGGAGAACCTCACCGACCTGATAAGTTAGATTTTTTAGAACCATGCGTGAAAATGAGATCCTCAAGTAACTTTGAAGACATCAAAGGCGCACCTAGTATTGTACCAGACGTCACAAATTCCACCTATGTAGCTAAACCTTTTGAGAGTGACCGTGACACATCAAAATAACACATTGCTAGGATGAAACCTAAGTTCAATATTAAGTGTCATGCTCAACAGCGCAATACCAGTTTAAAATGTATTGCTGAAGTTGGCAAGTGTTTGAAAGGTACTCTTGCTCCAACATACCATGGAAGGAAAGTGGATTATGGACGTTTTGAGGTTACAACAGGTTTTTGGTTTTGTGGTAATAAAGCAGATGCAAGCTAAGAGTTCCCATTTGTGACAAAAAAGAAGTCCTTTTTAAAGTACAAAACATAGTGTTTTTGTGTTTCTGATGAGAATTCTCCCTTTTCTCAATGAGAGTTCCAAATTCCAAAGGTTGGCCACCCTAGTTTATGCCATTCTGAGATACTTAAGAAAAGAAAAATACTAAAAAACTATTGAACTTAAAAGAAATCAATCCCCAAAAAAGGACCAAAAATTGTAGTCATTCAGGAGCACATTGTGTTCCCGATGAGAATTCACCCTCTTATCAAAGAGATTTCCAAATTCCAAAGGTTGACCACCCTAGTTTATGCCATTCTAAGACATTTAAGTAAAAAAAAAACAAAAAAATTTGATTTAACTTAGAGAAATCAATCCCAAATAAGTCCAAAAATTGTAGTCGTTTAGGAGCACATAAGTGTCCTTTCCTCCAAAATGTAAATTACATTCTTTAAAAATTTATTCCAAAATGTAATCATCCCAATCCTCTAATAATGATGCCAAAAGATTGTGCCCATATTATGAGTCTACATATCAACTCAAGAGTCTTATTTAGCCAGAAAAACACTATGACAGTTTTGGGAGCTATGTTCAAAAGTCCTTTCCTCTTATCACATTGGAAACATATACTTTATTTTGGTGGAATTTGGATCATCAACAAGTCTAATTTCAAAATATGAGTCCTTTCTCTCTTAAAGACTTCATTTTTCAATGAAACTAGTGACATTGAACAATGTGTGAAAGGCTCTAAGCAACAATTTGTAATTGATTAGCCCAAGGTTCCTGAAGTTTGATCAATACTCTCCAATACAAAACCTACATGCGAGGAATCTATTCTACAACAATATGCAGGCTTTTGCTTGCAGGAGCAGCCTTCATTGTCCCCACGTCAACTATTTGGCATGGTTGCTTGCTTTGAGTGCACCTTATATAATGAAATGGACTTGCCCAATCCGAACTCATACCCATAGAAGAGGCAGAACTCCACCATTTGACGTTCCACCAATGTGCCAACTCTTAAGCTGAGGAATAAATGGAAACATGCAGGTAACGTACACGGTTCAATTTTGGAAGCTACAATGCTTCATTTGCCTGCCTTATGGGCAATTGTTTCCCTTCAAATGGGAAATGAGGGCTATTTGAATGTCTACCAAATTACAGTAGGAAATGTTCATGCTTGCAATTGTCCTAACTTTACCAACATGGCTGTTGTTGCCATCAAAAGTTGTCGGCAATACGTGAAGTGTAAACATTTGTATTACCTTTTTTGTTACCACTGCAAGATGGACCCCGTGAAAGACACTTTTATTCATGCACCTAGAGCCTTTAGCTTCTCTAAGGTTGAAACCCTCCTCATTCAAGCAGGGATCATAAAAATGAAAGAGTAGATGAACCTGTGCCTTTGCTTGTTACTATTTTGTTTCTCAGTAATGACATCAATGTTTTTTTCATATATTATAAACCAATGTTCTATAATCATTCCCATGCATGTTTATCCAATGAGAATGATGTTGTCACTGCTTTTTTTTGAAATATATAGTGGTAGATCCCTACTACCATGGTACTTAATGTGTTATGTGCACAAGTTTCCTTTAACCCCTGAGCGCCCAGACCATATTCACTCAGATCCATACCTTTTTGAACACACTCCAATAAAACTATTACCTAAGTTCAATCAAATAGCTTGAATTTTTTTTGAGTGATAATAGACACATGCCTTGAGGTACATGTAAAAGGATAAGGCCTTTGAGTGTACCATAAGAAAGGGATGAGAGTCAAACGTGGACATTTTTCAAAAATCAGAGGCCGCATTTTGGCCTTTGGGACGCTCAAGGGTTAATACATTCCTTTGAGGGTGGATAGTTCACCTTTTGAAACTCTTAGTATTAGTATGATGGATGTAATCTGCATGACCTAAACCCAATGACCCTTCTGTGGTCGTTCATGTTCTTTTTTTGCCTAAATCCCAAGCATGTAAGTTCATTGAGACATGCACATCTTTTCAATCTGCACTTTTGTTTTGTTCTTCTCTATTTATGACCAAATAATAATACCCATAACTATGCCCTCAGCCCTCACTACTGCTCAACAGATCACCTCTTTGACAACCCCTGTATTACACCACCAAGTCATGACAAATCAAATTCCCTCAATTATTGGACCTTCTCTTTATTTTGCTGAATACTACCTACTTTGTTTTATGAATGCCATGTCATATGCTAAAATGATTTAGAAAACCTCTAAAACATTTGGCTTAAACCGCTTCAACTACACAATCATAGGTGCAAACCAATATCCATGATAATAGGATCCCATTCTTAATTTGAGTAATATTTTCATTTAATCACAACAAATGTTTAAACTCATCAATGTAGATTTTCATTTATACTTCAAATGTTTAGGATTTAGAGTCCACGCTCATGACTTTCCCGCTCTTGGCTCACAAGCTCACCGCTTGCTGCTCCCCTGGTAACATTGTTGTTTAGTGGCCCAAAACTGCTTCAAAATATTAGTCCCCAAAGCAAGGTCTAAATCTTCATTGAAACTTACTTATCAACAAATCCCACCGTAGGATCCTTTGATTGACTTACACAAGTACATTGTCCCAAAATTTCAAAATGAAGGTCCCCACCAATTGCAATATCAATGTGTCTAAACTTCAAAATGTAGGCTTTTCTAATCCTTGTAGCAGGTGAAGTTTTGTTTTTCAAACTTTTTAGAGAGAAACACATATGTTGTATTTCTTTTTGCAATTTTGGCAATATGTTGGAAAATGGGTTGAAAGCATATATAAAAAAATTAACCAAAAAAAATTTGGATTCATTTTTACAAAAGTTGTAAAGTGAAGGTATTGATGAATGAAAGATATAACTAATATGCTAATAAGTTTTGGAAGAATTTGAAAATTGTTAATCTCAATGATGAGAATGCTCTAACAGGCAATTATTAACTTTGTTTTTCATTTTCATTTGTATTTTTTCAAAATTGAGAGTAAAAGATAACTTTATATGTTTTTTCTATCCTCTTCCTACCTTCATTGCCTGCAAAAGAAAACTCCTTGTATCTCTTACCTCATTATTTGGAGTTGAGTGATTCAATTTTTTTTGAGTAAATATCAATCTGTACAATTCTATTAAAAATTTGAAAAAAAACATTAGAATATATTTTTTGCTGCCCGGTTTGACATTGAAATTGAAAAACTTTCTAACTTTTGCATTACTTATTGAAATGACATGAAATAAAGCTTCACATGTAGATTATGATGAGTAGCATCCATCCTAAAAATTTTGTGAAAAAATTCCAAATTATGAAGTCAATAGAGCCTGCCCGAGTTCTCATAAAGCCCAAAGTGGACTCCTTGGTCCTTTAGGGATTAAGATTTAAAAAAAACAAGGATAGATAAATTTAAAAAAAACACAAATTTGAATATCACATACAATAGAAACTGTCTAAATCAAACATGTATACATTGAAAACCTTTCTAAACATGCTTAATTTAGACAAGTTGAATTGCAATTAGATAATCTCTTATTTGCAAATAGATAAAGAGACATAATCCTAGTAATTTGTTCAAAAACTTGTCCAAACAATCAGTTCAAATGAGAAAATTTCTCAAAAGCGTTTGTTTTTGTAACTATTGCTTTAACATTGTCATAAATGGACTTGCCCACCGTCAAAATGAGTTTTAATTCCATACTATAAGTTGTCATTTTCTTACTCACTCGTAAAAATGATTTGGTCCTTCATTTTTCATCCAAAATATAAACCCTTACAATTTGCAAAAGAAATTCAAGGTGCAATCTCCACAATGTACTAATAGGAATCACAATCAAACTTGTATCATCTAAAGACCTCAATGCTCAAATTTGTTTACTTCCTTATTTGAGGAATTTATTCAAGCCACTAGTACCCGTATAGCTAATATCTATGACAACCTAGCATAGGCTAAATATCTTTTTTTTTCAACGGTTTTTATAAATAAGTTCTTTTGAAACTTAAATATAATTTCCTATAGGTTTGATGTGATATCAAACTGCAAAGCAAATCTATTTCCTTGAAGAATCTCCTAAGGAAATTTTTAAGTTGTAATTTTTTTTTCTTAAAATAACAATTTTCATCAAACTAATACAATCATGAAACTAGCAAATAGTGGAGTACAATTTAGATTTTGATACAAACATGGTTATATGGTTTTTACAAAACATAATAATGATCAAAAGCTTCTTTCATAATGATAGTTGTTTTTGAAATTTTGGTTTTAGGTGAAACAACTTCTACAAAGAAAACATGTTCACTTCCCCAAGGTGGCATATTACCCACCTTGCAACATGGCTTTTCTTAGCAATTTTTTTCATAAAAGGAATATAGAATATATACCAAAAAAATTCCATTCTAAAATGAATCAAATCAACCAAAAGTTCCCTCTTCATGAAACTCTCCCTCATTGCTACATGCTAGGCAAATATATATGTGTTTGAATAAATAAATGATATTTCATTCCTATTACATGTTTCATGCAAATTTATGAATGTAATCAACAAGGTCCGAGAAGAACCAATTGCTAGTTCAAAGGTACCCAACTAAAATGAGAAAAAACCAATTACAATTTACAAACATCTATAAATCAATTAGAATCTACTTTTTTTACTTATAGTATGAAATAAAGAATACAACTAAAGGAGTTCCTTGATAAACTAGTTCAACAGAGCAAATGAAGGAAATCAAACAAAAAATCTCAAATATTTCCTCGACCTTGGTAAAAAAATTCCATCACTTTTGAGGATGGATTTTTCTTTTATTGTCAATGAAGAGACACACCTATGAATTGTAACTTTGCCCTTTAATATATAATGTATTCTACAATATTTTCTTCCACAACAATAATGTTCCATGATAACTAGTTCAAAAGCCAATCCTACAGATTTTTTCCTGAATTTTCCAAGACCAGTACCCTAAACCCTTCAACACTCGGGTATAAATAAGGTTACGTTGAAGAAATAACGTGTGTTAAAACCTTCCAAAAACGGAAGACGAGGGACAGAAAAATTCCTTTATTCACCTTTCATGCATCCATGCTCACGTTTGTATTCCCCGGGCAAGGGTTTACGAGACACTTGTCGCCGGATGCTCGTCGCCTCCACTCCCCGCCATTTGCTTCGATCCCAAATTGCACACCCCTGTCGGAATGGTTTGTTGCTTACGTGTGTACGTTGCGACTTTCCCTTGCATTTAACCAGCTTTCTTTTCACTGTACATTTCGGGATTACCTCCGAGTTGTACATGCGTTCGAATTGACAGAGCTGGATTGAGCTTTTGCGCGGTCAGCCGCAATGCACGAGGGTGGTGAGTTTTTTCTGTAACTTACGCCATTTTTCTCGTAATCTGTTGTTTCGATGCTGAGAAGGCGAGCAGCATCGCTCATTTCAGTTGAATTTTTTAAATACGGACTGCGATTGGATTGTTTGATGTTCGTCTGTCTTTGCCATCGAGGACTGTGAACTCATCTGCAACGATGACCTAACCATGTATTTACTCTTGAAGCTTTAGTTTCTGAGCTGAAAGTAATTCTCGTAATAAGAAATGAGAATAATATGTATCCTGGTCTGTGAAATCGGATCAGTCTGAAGGTGTCGTTTTTAATTGCAGAGTAGGTGAAGACGACATCTTGCATTAGGTTTAGGATAGTCCTGTGCTGTAGTGATCAGTTAGCAATTGCCGGGTTGAAATTCCATCTTGAAACTATTCTCTGTATCATTCTGAACGCATGATTTTTTGCTGCAAAAAGATAATTTAGGGTTTTTTTTTATAGTAGTCGGATGTAGGGTTGGAGTTTGGAAACATGCTGGCTGTTTGAGGCCATGGTAGTGTTAGTGTCATGGTTTTTATGCTTGGATTAGGAGGTTTGGGTTCAGTAGTCATGTGTTGTGGCGGTAGGGTTCTGGTCTTGTACAGAAAAGCTCTCCAGTCATGGCGAAAGAGCAGGAACGCGACGGAGCACTCATATGGACGCTTCCCGATGAGACGTTGCTGGCGGTGTTGGAGAATTTGACGGCCCAGTGGGATCGGCAGTCATGGTGCGTGGTGTGCAAGAAGTTCCGGGACCTGGAGGCCGTGAGTCGGAAGTCTGTTGGTCTGATGCGGGCTGAGATTCTGGAGCCCGTGCTGCGACGCTACCACCACGTGGAGCGTCTGGATCTGTCCTCGTGCGTGGAAGTGAAGGACGTGTGCCTGGCGACAGTGGCCAAGTTCACAAGCCAACGGCTCCTGTCCATCACGCTCCGCGGGACGACGGGGTTTGGACCTGTGGGAGTGAGGAGTCTGGTGGAATGCACGTCTCTCCGAGAGGTGAACGTGTCGTACTGTAAGCAAGTGAGAGACGAGGAGGTGATTGCCCTGAGCGAGCTTCAGCATCTGCAGAAGCTGAACCTCAACGGATGCGAATATGTCACAGATGTGGGGCTGTCGGCTTTGAGCAATTGTAAAGAGCTCGAAACTCTGGGGTTGGATTCCTGCTCCTGTATCAGCGATGTTGGCATTCAGAACGTTGCAGCCGGCTGCTTGCAGCTTCGCACTTTTGACCTTTCGGATACCAAGGTAATCTATGGTGGCTGCACTTTGGTCGTAAATCTTAAGATCCTTCAGCTTGGAATAGAATGCAGGACTTCAAATTGTCATGTAAGGTCTGATATACCTTCATTTCTGGACTCGGATTCAGGCTTACTGCAAGTGGCCAAAAAGTCTCCTTTCGGACTAATAGTCAATTACACTAACTGAAAATATTTCTGTTGCTTAAAAATGCCCCCTAGTGCCCTAGTGCCAAATCAAACTACTTCCTTATCTATCCGAGTTTTAGTAACCCCCATAGGGTGTCTTTAGGAAGTTAGTCAAAATATAGGGACAGAAGCTGCAAACGAAGTCATACCCCCATTTTTTCAGCATAAGAAGTTTGTTTTGGAAGTCTTTAAAATTGATTGATAGCTGTCAAAAGGGATATTCTATTTTAATTTGGCACTGGCTTGTTTCAAATGCTGGTGCACTAAAACTCTCTCTTGATTTGTTTTGTGTCATAAGATTGATTGTGTTTCTGTTTCTGAAATAGGTTTCAGACAAAGGACTGGCCTTCCTTGGCCTTTTGCAGAGTCTGCAGCATCTTTCTCTCAATAAATGCGACAATATTACTGACGAGGGCCTCAAATTTCTTAAGAGTGGATGCACAACTTTACAGGTGCAGCACGCCTTTCAAGCCCAAAAGTCTTAAATTTGTAATTTGTTGCACGTCTTGGAGTGTACATGAACTATTTCATTTAATAGTGAGGTTAAAAACGGTGCTTCTCAGTTCTCACATAGTAATAGAGATCTGCTTACTTTCTTGTCTAAACCGTAGAGCATCTGATGCTGTTGACCCTTGAGTTGGTATGGTATTTGCACCGTGTCTGTTACAGAAGCTGGATGTGTCATGGTGCTCAAGTTTCAGTAGCCGTGGGCTAGTTGCCTTGATGGAGAGGTCGGTGCAGCTTCAACAGCTTGATCTTTCGCACAGCAAGTTGGTATGTGGTTTTCTGGTTTCATGAAATGGACACAAATTTTGCAATTTTGTGAATAGTTTCTGGAAGTCTTCAAAGCGTGTTGGAAAGTTACATGTGTCATACTCTCAGGAACAATGTATAATTCCTGTGGGTTTTTTCTTATTTGGTGGTTGGCAGATCAGCAACGAGCTCTTTAGTAGTCTCCAAAAACTGAAGATGTTGGAGGTGATCACGCTAGATGGATGTTCTCTTGACAAGGATGATTTGAGTCTGATTGGTAGAGGATGTAGAGGGTTGAAGGATCTCAGCTTGATGAGGTGCAAGGATGTGACTGATGTTGGTGTTGTGGGCGTTGTAATAGCCCACACTGATCTGCAAAGACTAGATCTTACCTGTTGCTGTGATATCACAGATGTAGCTTTGGAAGCTATTGCAGCAAATTGCAGGGGCTTGCTGAGCTTGAGAATGGAGAATTGCCTCTCAGTCACAGCTGAGGGCCTGGTTTTGATAGGAAAGTTTTGTCTTTCTTTGGAGATTCTTCATCTTTCAGGTTGCAAGTTGAACGATAATGGTAAGAGTATGCCTTTTATTCACAACCCTTGGTGAAGCATTTATGCACATGATTGTGTTATTTGATGGAGGGACGGATAAGGAAATTGCAACTGTGCTAAGTTTTCACCTAGAGGTCTTGTGTAATTGAAGCTCTTCTTATATTCATGTTTGAATTCAAAATTCAACATTCTTTGTAAGTTCTCTTCATTGTATTGTACTTAGAACGCTTTTTGGAGAACTGAGTACGTGGTGATTGGAACCGGCTGCTTTTGTGGCAGGGCTGAAATCCATTGCTAGGTGCACTGAGCTGAGATTCTTGACGATTGGCTCATGCATGGATATCACAAATGCCGGACTTGTGCATATTGGTGCGACTTGCAAGAACCTGTTGGGATTTGATTGTTCCAGGTTTGTCGTTTGTCCTGCAGTGGAGCTTGGGATGGTCTACAAGTATAGGATCCTTTCAGCTTAAGTAGAGTGCGTGTTGTGTATGGTTTTTTGGTAGTTTTGTTTGCAGGGAGATCTTTAATTGAGGAGTGTGCACTAGTCCTTTCTCTTTCTAGGAATTTAGTCATTCTATAGCACTTTTTGGAATCTTATAATTCATATTGTAGCCAGGCTAGAGAAGCGTGAGCGAGGCATAGCAATCTTGTCCTTCCAGAAGTCAGTGTTTAGCTTTTTAAACCTCTGACGTGTATGAGCACATTCAGGTCAGTGGGAGTCGGTGATGAAGGCGTCATTGCAATGGCAAGTGGTTGCAGGCGTTTGAAGAGAGTGATTATGTCACATTGCAAATCTGTCACAGATGCAAGTTTGCAGTCCCTTGCATCTTTAAAAGAGCTCAAAACGCTAGAGTTACAGGCTTGCAAGCAGGTGACATCAGTAGGAGTTTGCCACATTGCTGCATCGTGCAAACGCCTACAAGAGTTGGATGTCAAGCACTGTAGCTTGGTTGGAGACCCTGGTGTATTAGCTCTCTCTTACGGATGTCAAGATCTACGGAAGGTACACTAAAACATTTTCATGAGATTTTGGTTTGTGAATTAGTTCCTCTTTCAAATTGTTGACACTTAATACTACTACATTTTGGCTTGATTTCTTATGAAGGAGAAGAGGACAGTGCACCAAAGTCTAGTTGGCGATGCCAATAGCAAGAGTTGTAATTATACTTGTTGGATGGAGCCTTGCAGATCAGGCTTTCGTATACGGTAGTGACAAACGTGGGGTTAGTGGTGGTAGCAAATATGCCGTGTTTGCAAGATATGGAGCTGGGTCATATGAAGGTTTCAACTGATGGAATCAGTAAGGCTCTCTTGACATGCGGGAGCTTGAAATATGTGACTCTCCCCAGAGAATTGCGTCTGGCTTTACCTTTCGAGGTGATTAAGCAAGTGTACGAGCGCGGAATTATGGTATTTTAGCTATTTAGCTAATCCAGAGTGTAGTCATATGAAGTATGAACTTGCAGAGGTGTATCATTTATGCAAATAGTTGAACATGGTTTGATTCTTTGCAACGCCTTTTATTTTGTGTTTCAAAATTGTTAATTTTTCATGTATTTGGAAAAGGTCAAATATCATTGATTTTCTTTCAAATCTCCTATTTGCAATACACTATTTTTGTACTATAGATACTTGTGAATAGGACGGCATGTAGTGTTGTAATGTGCAGTGGTAATTTCAGTGTAGCATCTTGAAGGAGCTGCACCCCCTTGATTAATTAGTAGTTTCTAAGTCTACGTTACATTCCGTTGTTCAATAACGTAGGTGAAGAAAGCCTAAAACATCAGAATTTAAAAGATTGAGAGTGTATGTTGGTAAACCGTTATACTTCCACAGATACCTTCGAGGCCATTATGTGCAAATCCTGAAGTATATTTGATTTAGGTCATAATTGTTTCTGTAACTCGGGGCCTCTAACTTGTTTTGCAAGGCAAATCCATTACTACTTTCGTGAGTTGTTCAACTGAATGTTGCCATTGTGAGGCAAGAGATGTTTTGGGCCTTATCTTCCGCTCATATGTTCAAACTTTCGCAAAGGTGTCATGCATCGACCTTGGGGTGGTACCATTGAAAGTTTCACTTGCTTCTCTAACAAAGAGGGCTTTCATTTCCTTCCTCTCGTTAGTTTCCGCTACTTGCTTCCGTTTGTTCTGGCCTATGGCAATGATGGTAGCCTATTAGAATTGTCGTTTATGGTTTGAAGCTGAAATTGGCCGCTTTTTTTTTTTCATAAAGATTTTTGTTGCATACATGGGCACATGCATTGTAGCAAAGCAGTGGAGATCACTCTAATTGATGCTTAGCAATTCTTATGGTATTATTAGTGGAGACCAGACTAGACGCTAGTGAAGGAGACTGACAATCTCAATAGGTGTGGGATGTGAGCTTGTGCAAGAAAGGTCAATATGAGAAATGGTACCCAAGTTGAGTTTTGATGTTTTTGAATTGAGAGGACCGGTGAATGCATCAAAATGTTGAATGTTGAATCTAGTGATACCCCAAAGCCAATAGCTTGCTGTGTCACAAGTGCCATAGATACCGTGGTTTTTGCAATGGGATACCGGGGTAGAACTGAAATTGTTTCGACGTGTTGTTTGATGTTCATGGCTCATGATCTTGTGAGCATTTAGAGGCTGTTTTTCTCTCGTGGTTGATTCAAGGCAAACAGCAATTCTTTTGCACCCAAAATATACCGTCCACATTTCTAATTCTTTGGAGTTGTCTATGTGAACGGTGGTGCAGAGACTTGTTTGTTTGTTTATTTGTTTTTGTTCTGCTAAATGAGTGTGTTTGGTTGGCAGACAAGTTCAAATACATGAACCCCCTAGCTGGCCAATGGAGGTTGGTTCAGTCAATTAGTGATAACTAAAGACCAGGGCCATCTCCACCGACGCAAGAAGACCTCAATATCAAAAGCTTTTTGGTGGTAGATCTAGAAAGAAAAGTAGGTTACTCCTTTTGTTCCACTTGCATACCTCGTCGTATTAGCCCCTAAGCGCCCATGTCATGTCAAACGAGATCCATAAAATCCAGCCATATTGATTGGTAGGGGACATATGCCCAAAAGTATAGGAAAAAAGGACACATGACTTGTTTTTATTGATGAAAAGATTATAACAGTCAAAGATGGAACTTTTTCAATTGTGAGAGGCAATATTTGGGGCTATGGGGTGCTTAGGGGTTAACAATCAACCAGTGGGTAGTTTCCTCATGTGCAAAATTTGGTCATTGTTTATTGGCTTTGGACCTCAAGGGAGGTGGTTTTGCTCAGCAAATAGCTATTTTAAGTAAGTTTGATTAGGTACCTTACGGTATGTTCACACTTGATGTTAGGAGGGGTATTTTTAATATAAATGTAATTTAAAGATGTGTCCAAATGCATTTAACTTCCCTTTGTTACTATCCCTCTTGAGACCAAGTATGAACATACCTTTATTTGAAAAAAAGGTTAGAGGCGGTTCACATTGCATCTTATCCACGTCCTAGCCTTGCAAGTCCCATTGCAATGCTTAATCCCAACTTATGTAAAAAAGAGTACTAAAGAAAGTCGTGAATAATGTATGCAAAAATGTTGGTGGGACTAGTTGGGTCAGCAAAATGGTTGACCAACCTTGAGTGAAGCTCCACTTTCTTTAGCACCAAATTTTTCAAAAAGTGCTACTAAGTAAGCAATTAGGACATGAGACTTGGCACATAGTGTGTAACGCCAAGTCCCAACTTTTGACTCTCCATAAATCAGATTCTCAAGTTTCAATGGGACCTGGGACATGGGACATATTGTGAACCGCCCCTTAGTTTAGGACAATACCTCTTGTAGATGGTAGTTGCTTGCCAGAGACATCTTGCTAATTGTAAAAGAAACAAGCAATATTTGCAAGAGTTGGTATACTCCACCAAGAATTGTCAATTTAAAAAAGACAAAAAAAACTCATTTGTTTGTGCAATCACTAAATATGTACTATTTTCATCCTATATTTAGAATTGGTGGGATATTTCTTGCTAGCAAAATCATTTCCATTATCATGCATTGAAAAGAAGAATGTCAAAAATGTTTTTTTTCCTTCAAATATGAAACTGAAGACCAAAACATTGTGAAACTAAAGAAGTTCCAAAACTAAAATTGTTAGGATGTCAATTTCTGCTTTCCATTCACCAATTAAATCATGCCCTTATATTGTTGAATATCAAGTCATTGCTTAATGTTGAGTTGTGATTGGAAGATTCTTCTTACCAATTAAGGTCTTTCATCACACTAAAAAAATTTATATCAGGAAGGATGGCCTTATTGTGGTAATGCTACACATTATTATTTAAGGCACTCTATTGTTATGACAAATAAACTGGTCCAAAAAAAACTATGTATTAATACATGGAATTAAAATAAATGCCAAGGATGAACTTCACGTGTTATATTGTGTTGGTGTTTGTAATTGAGATATTGAAATTTACATCATGTTGAGGGTTTTAGTCTACATGTTGTTAATTGTGAAGAGACATAGAAAGTGTTGTTTTTACTTCCATGTTGCAATGAAACAACAATGCATTGTTTGTTTTCCCACTTAGAAAGCTAAGGGTTTGATGTGAGGAATTTAGTAAAAGTCGGCCAATTACAACAACAATCATAATGCTCTTTTGGGCTCAAAATGTCTTACAAACAAATGTTACAATTTTAAAGGTTTGCCAAGGCAATTTCCAAAAAACATAGATTCTTTCATACTTGATAGCTGAAATTGAGTGGTGAATTGATCAAGATTTTCATAAACTCTAGCACCAACATGGTTGATGAAAAATCAAAGTCATAGAAGTCATTGCTTACTATTGGAAAGTTGTTATAGGTAATTGGATTTGTTGCGTGTTTTGAAAATTTTATGTGGCATTTGTATAAAAAGGTTGGCAAGTATCATATGCTTAAGTTTTATACATATGCTTTATAAGTCAATTTAGTTGACAATACAAAATATTGTTTTCCATGAAATTTTGTTATTTATGTCTAATAAAGTTATGTTGTTTTGCTAGACTAATGAGCTAAACTTGCCCAAAAAACCAATAAACTTATTGAACAAGAGAAGAGAAAGTAAAATTTAACTTGATTCATTTCCTATTTTTGTAATCTCTTAATACATAATAATGAATTTTTAAATTTGCATTATGTTCTCTTCTTGACAATTTTGCAATGATATTTTTGTATTTTTTGAAGGCTATTCTACACTTTTGACATTGTTTTTAACACTCTTTTGACACTTCATTGATATTTTTTAGACATTATTTGTGGCACTATTTGAGACATTGTAATGCCATATTTTTGTCAATATGTCCAAAAATGATTTCAACACTAATTAACATATTTTTTTTGGTAACGAACCTATTAATAAAAAAAATTGGCAGTGTTTTTGATACTTAAGAGTCAAGAACAATTTCAAAAGGAAAATTTGAAAAAAATTGTGGAATGAGTGTAAAAAATACATAGTTTTTTTGGTCATGTGAGTTCGTAAAGTTGCCCACAACAACAGGAGAATAGGTAGCTTAGTAGGGGATGTAGAGTTGCCTCCCACATGATGAACACTTCAAAGGACACCACCCCATAGAACGTTTTGTTCTTTTGTTTGGTCAGGTGTGCATGTGAGGAGAAAATGGCCGATAGAATTGTCTATGTTGGCACGGTTTGCAGTAAATTTTAGGGAAAATTTCATGGGTACCCTAGAAGTTTGCAACATTTACATAGATACTCCTAATTTTTCAGAAATCACATAAATAGCCTTGGATCAAAATTTTCACGTGTTTGTTTTGTTGTGCATGTCATTTCCCTTCTTCCATTACGAATATCTTGTTTCTTTTTTATTTCATTACAATCCCTTCTTCAGCATTGATCATGAAGAAAGTACGAGCACAACAAATAAGTGCCTAAATATTATGGTCCAAGGGTATCTGTGCAATTTCTGAAAAAGCACAAATATCTGTGTAAAATTGCAAACTTCAAGGGTATCCGTGAAATTTTTCCTAAATTTTACTTACGTTTCTAACCTTCATTCAAAATTTGGCAAACCTGGTGTTTCATTTTACGGATTTTGAGATTGCATCTTCGCTTTTAGTGTTAAAATGTCTAGTGTCAAAATGAGGTAAGATTGTGGCAAAAAGGTTGCCTTGGAAAAACTCCTTACATCACATCTTCCAACCCAAATTACCAAAAGTTTTGGTTGGGAAGAATTAGCTATCATTACAAAATCAACCTATTGAAATAGCAAAAAAACCGGTTGAAATTGAAACTACCAGGTAATTGGTCAAATTTTCCAAAAGACTCTAATTATGAGATGTTATATGGTAATTGTAGAAAATCTCCACAGCATTCCTGAGAAAAACGGGATGAAAATTGGGAAACACCTAGTTTTAGCTGGTGAAGCCAGGATTTTCTTTCTTGGCAAATTTTTGCCTAAATTTTATCTCAAAACGCCTCTAACTATTACTGCATTAGGATTTCTGACTGAAAAAGTGGATGAAATCATCAAATGTCTCCTCAAGCAATTACATAGTTCACATGGATTTTGGATGAAAGTAGCTTACAATAATAATAAAAAAATGAATGAACGTGCACACATCATTCATTCTTTTCACTTTTATCTGATTTTAGTTAATTTTTCCTTACTTGCGTGCATTTTGGGGCAGGGTTTAGGAAGTTGGCAAAAAATTGCCTAAATCTTACATGGAACGTGCACCAGTGACCTTCACACTCATAAATTAGAGTGAAAAACCGGATAAAATTGCCAAATCCTTCAAGGAGCAGAACCCCAATTTGCCAAATTTTGGATGAAAGCAGGTTATAATAGCAGTTGTTTGGATGAACTTTCGTCTATCATTCATTTCATTCATTTGTTCCAATTTTAGCCATATTTTCCTTACCTGCCAGCAGTCTAGTGTGCGGATCGCTCTACCTTGACAAAATCAAGGGTTTGTGGAGTAAGCTTAGGGGTCGCTCTGCCCTGACCAAACCGAAGCTCAAAAACCTCCTCGAATGCTGCGCACAACACAGCAACAATGGACACGGAAATGACGGTTGACGTGCTCCGGTGTATCGGTGGGTCCTCGCTAGCGCACCTTCTACATCTAAAACCCTCCTTTTCTGAGTACAGCCCGTCGCATCAGAAAAGACGTGCATGATCGCCTCTCTCCGGCTCCGCCAGCTGTCGAGCAAACAACCTGGGTCTTGCTCGGCACCTGCCAAGAAAAGCAACCTCCCGTCTCAAACTCTCATTCCCTTCATCACACATGCTGATGTGCCGCTCCTGCCGGTTCCAGTGCGCGTGGTGTCCAAAGCATGCATTTCATAAAAGCCACCGGCAGTGGCTGGAAATCTATGAGTTCACCACATGACTTTCTCTCCGACCAAGTTTGTTGTATCCACTAAACCCCTGCACCAGATTTGCTTCTTGGCAGTGTCAAATACTTACGAGCGGGGAATAGACGAGGTGTGCAGTCCTTTTCAGTGCGAGATTGCTGCAGATTGTACACTTCCTGAGGCTTGGTAATTCGGAAGGGATCGATTCACATTCCTTTGAGCTCGTGAAGTGGAGAGAGACGCAACACTTGATCATGGCTGATGCTGGTGTCGCTTTCGATGGGCGCGATTCCAACGACGACACGGGGTTGGGCCAGCCGGCGCCCTCGAGTGCAGCACCTGCGGCAGGTGCCAACACGGAGCAGCCCGAGCGAGAGTTGAAGCCGGGGAATCCGAACCTGGCTGGCGCTGCACCGCCGACCCCGAAGAAAGGGATGGCGGACAAAGTGAAGGACCTCTTCGAAGGCGCGAAGAACACGCACCGTAACAAGTCCGGATCAGCAGTGGGCTCCGGCGTCGGACACTCACCCGATTCGGGCCCGTATGGAACAGGCGCCGATGAGCAGCAGTTCACCGGACATTCCTTGGACCCCACGGCTGCCCCTGTAGCACGCAACAACTTCAGGCAACAGGGAGCACCACCGCCAGGTCCATGGCCGCATCCCACCAATCCCAGACACACCGGCGCCCCGGGGGAGGTCGCCTTTGTTGGCGAGCACGGCCACTGGCACCCTGGACCTCAGGAGGAGGGCGTGAAGAGGGAAGGGTTCCTGTCCAAGATCAAGGACAGATTGCAGAGCCCCAGGAGCACCGAGAGCGTCAACAGCAAGCAGTAAACTGACAGCGCAATTGTCACCTCGGCCGTTTGGGCGATCACGCGCTGACATGGAGGCTGGCCCGATGGTCGAAACTGATCTGGAATCCGAAGGATAGCATTCCACTGGTAGCTGGTTCTTTTTTTCTTGTTGTCTTTGTAGATAGAGTGCAGTGTCATTTATAGACTGTGGCACCGATGCTCCACCGTGGATAGTGTCGGGCTTGTGAGAGATTAATGTAGATTGTCACGCAAAATTGTAATTAAGGTAACCTTACCCATACCCGAGCGTTCAAGGGTTTAGGGTACTTCAAGGTCTCTAAAAAAAATTCGTAGGGTTAGCCTTTCAACAAGCTGTCATGGAACGTCATTTTTGTGAATAAAGTATTGTAGAATATTTTATATTAAAGGACAAAGTTACAATTCATAAGATTTTAAAAGCAGCTGTAGATTAACCTTAACATTGCTTGGATGTATTCCTATACATGTACATGACGATTTTAATCCCAACCCTCTCAAACTAGCTCCTAAGCGGAAGGATTTGCTTGTGCAAGTGACATTCATTGCTCCACTTTGGATTTACAGTGAGTGCTGAATTTTTAAAAAGTAGGGGTCAACTTTGGAGACAGCTTGAGTGTTGGGAAGGTTACCTTAAGTTAGATAGACACACCCTTCTCTGCTCACGTTGTAATACCGTCCTTGTCTACTTGGCATGTTCATTTTAGAAATGAAATGAACGTCTTAGTTACATAGGGTCATAATCCTTACATGCGAGTGTATGGGTGCACCTACCTTAGTGACGAGCATGGTACTTGCCAGCAAGCTTCACACTGACATGTAAAAGTCATGAGTGCAGGTTGCCATGTATTGCGTTATCTCAAAATTAAGACACATTTATCTACTCATGGACTATCAATGTAATTAATGGCTTTTGAGGGCATCTCTAGACTCTAGAGTTACACTTCAAAGAAGACAATGCAAAAGAGTACATTTACTTTTGGAGATTTCTCAAAATTCTTGTTCTTCAGCGTTGCACTTCCAAGGGGACTAGAGGATAAAGCTGATAAGCTCACTAGACTCAAGATGAATAGTGTTTTGGAAAGTCATTACTTGACACACTAGGATGGAGTGCCATGAGAATATCATAAGAGGCCTAGTGATCCTAGTCAAACCCTTGCAAGGCAACATTAGAGATGCTCTAATGCAATGTAATACTTTTTTGCAAATTAGATCAAAATCATCCAATCTTGAAGAAAGATGACTCTTTTTAAAAGTTAAGGAGTTATGACATTTTACCAACTGTCTTATGTTGTGTGGCAATGAAAAGGACATCTACAAAATTAAAAGAGAGGGTTATGAAAATCATTTGAGACTATGAGTGCGATTGAAGGATACCAAAATTCAAATCGATACAAAAAACCATTTTGTTATTGGTAAAACCTTCCAAAATCCACAATAATGTCTCACATTTCAACTTTGCAAGTTCTACTTGATGCTAAACTCTAAATTTGTTGCATTGCAAAGAAGTAAGATATTTTTTTAAATGTTTGCATATTTTATACAAATTTATTATTGAGGCTTGGCTCTTGAATTAACTATTTGTTTCTTTTGAATTTAACTCTTGTAGTATAGCCCAAAGTATTTGGCACCATGATTTTTGCAATGTGTAGGTATTTGTAAAGTAAAGCGGGATTTGGTTTTTGAGATGTCAATGGAACGAGGTACTTTGGACTAAGTGTGAACTAATATTTAGAGAGGTGTTTTAATTTCACACAACTAAAATATGGCTTTATCCATTTTCAAATAGTTTTTTGTAGCATGTACCTACTAATTCCTATGTTTATAGTGTAATATCCTATAATAAAAAGAATTTGAATGCTTAAGAAATTTTGATTTAGAGGTTTCAAGTTACGCCTAGTTTTTTGCAATTTAAATTGACTAACAATACACTAAATTTTGGTTCTCCTTAGATCCTAGTATGAATAACCTCTGAATTATTGACAAAATATCCCTTGCTTGAAATAGAAATACTAAATACCTGGTTTACTTGCTTCACCTAGTTAATATGTGTATTTATTTAATATTGCTATCATTAAATGTGCTAAACTTCTCAAATTTTGATAATTTAGAGTAAATGTTTTGAGTTTATTAGTGTTTTATAAAAAACTCATATATACAACTTGTTTTGGCTCTATGTTATGTAGAAAACTAAATGATTGTTTTGGAACTTACTTAAATTTCTTAAAGACCAAGATATAATTTAGACTTTCAAAAATTTGAAGATGAATCATTAAGAGTAATCCAAAAGATTAAGTGAATGACGTCTTTCAAAGAAGAGTTTCATAATTAATGTGATCTATGGATATGGACAAGAGCTATAGAAGGGCATTATAAAAAAATGGGAGAGGCTCTTTTTGGGCTAGTGAAATTTTCTAAAGTTGCTTCTCTTTTGTGCACACTTAATAAAATTTAAGGAATTGGTTGACAACAAACTGCTCCTGACTTCTCCATACTTCAAATCTTTGCTACAAGATGAAATTTCAATGTCTTTCTGTTTTGGTTTTTTTGATTTGGGTTTAAATTTGATTGCTGTGTTTGTAGAATTTATTGCTTTGGACATTATGTACAATGTGCACAAATTGCATGATTGTAAACAAGCTTAGAGTGTAGATGTTTATAGTTTATAGTTTATATTTCAATAAAGATTATCTTGAATTATCTTGTATGCAAAAGATCATGCAAAACATCCACATTTTGGACAACTAGAATAGGGCCATAAAAATACTAGTTTAAATTTTGATTTTGTACCAACTAATTAGAAAAAATATAGAAATTCATAAATTTTGACACAAATAGTGTCAAAAAAGTTCACTAATTCATCCTTTGAACATATGCTTGCTAAATCTTCAACAATGTAGAATTTTTTGCTTTAATATGTGTAAGTCTTTGTGCAATTGTAATGAATTTACATATGCTACATTTTTGAAGTCATAAGTCATTTGGCTAATAGACTAAAAATCAACACTAGGTGGTTGTAAACAAGCATTTCCTTAATAAACATAACCCTACTTGTAATAGCGGGTTAATAGGTTAGTGCATTAATACGTGGGTTGTTTCAATTATTGCACCTAGCACTAATAGCACTAGCTTGCATTAATTGAAAAATAAGTGAATTTCAATTGCGTACTAGGAAAGTAACTTTGCATTATACAATTATATATGATGGGCTACAATATTAAAATACCATATCAAATAACATGATTCAAATGATCAAAATTTCAAAAAGATTTTGTGAAAATATGTCTCACCTAACTGAGTGACTGCATGAAGAATATTGCATTGTCAAGGCATTTTAAAGATGGTAACAGTCATGAAGAACAAAGTTAAGAAGACATGACACATTCTCACACTAATCATTGGCAAAGTTTTGAGCCCTCCAATAGCCCCCTAAGGTTTAATAAACCAAGTTATTAATTGGCTAGTGTGAGTATAAGAAAAGGGCACTCATACCCATAGCTACTTTGTATGAAGGACCTAAGCCACATGCACAACCCAAAATAATAAAAAAGGCATTGTACTCATAATATGTGTAAATGTACTCAGTACTCAGTATCCAAGTACTTCACTCATCTATTCAAATAGAGTAAAGTACTGAGAATGTATGGTCTTATTGTACATTTACACCCATAGTTTTTGTCCAATAGGGATAACATAATAATATAGTTTTCATGATTGCATTGAATTCAAAGGGTGAGCAAAAATAGGGGGATTTAGTGATTTGTTTATTGTAGTAAGTACTTGTTGTAAGACCCCTTTAGAAACTTTGTAGAGGGCTCTAGGAGGGCCCAAAACTTTGCTAATGTTGATACAATTCACTCAAATTAGTGAGACAAGGTCTCACATTAAGGGTAGTCACACCTTCTCCATCGCCTTCTCAATCTTGAGAGAATAATTACTCAGCAAACCAACCGCAATTGGCTGGCGGTCCTTTCTTTGAAGATGGAGGAGTTTTTTTTTTGCCTCACAGGTGAAGAATCGAGTTGAGTAGATTTTTTAGGGCAATTTTTAACCTCACAACTGTCTTCTTTTCACTCTTGTTGTTCACTCTTGCATTCACCCTTGCGTGACTCTATATGTTTTTAGTAATCAAGCTATCGTTTTTACCATTCTCCAATCTCCATTCTCCACTACCCACAAAAGAAGAGTCACAACATCTTCCATGAAAAATTGTTCGCATTAACTCCTACTTTCACTCCACCAGTTCTCATTCTTCACAAAAAATCTGATCCTCGGAAAAGGTGGAACTAACCCTATTATTCATAGTCTCGCACTAAATGAAATAACATATGTTAATACCAAGCGAAAACTGAAGACTCTAAACAGAAAATTACCTTCATTCACCTTTCATTCACATTTCATTCACCTTTCATTCACATTTCATTCACCTTTCATTCACATTTCATTCACCTTTCATTCACATTTCATTCACCTTTCATTCACATTTCATTCACCTTTCATTCACATTTCATTCACCTTTTCATTCACATTTCATTCACCTTTCATTCACATTTTATTCCTCTTTCATTCACCTTTCATTCCTCTTTCATTCACCTTTCATCCATCCAAGCTCAAGTTTGTATTTCCCGCATAAGGGTTTTGCGTCGTTTGTCGCGGGATGCTCGTCGCGCCGACTCCCCGAGTCCCCGCCATTTGCTTCGATCCCAAATTGCACACCCTTGTCCGAATGGTTTGTGGCTTACATTTGTGCGCTGCGACTTTCCTTTGCATTTAACCAGCTTTCTTTTCACTGTACATTTCGGGATTACCTCCAAGTTATACATGCGTTCCAATTGACAGAGCTGGACTGAGCTTTTGCGCGGTCAGTCGCAATGTACGGGGGTGGTGAGTTTTTTCTGTACGCCAATTTTTCTCGTAATCTGTTGTTTCGATGATGAGAATGCGATCAGCGTCGCTTGTTTCAGTCGAAAAATATCAATTACGACTAAGCTTTGATTTTTGTGATGTTCGTCTGTCTTTGCCATCGAGGACTGTGAACTCATCTGCAACGATGACCTAACCATGTATTTACTCTTGAAGCTTTAGTTTCTGAGCTGAAAACAATTCTCGTAATAAGAAATGAGAAGAACGTATATCCTGGTCTGTGAAATCGGATCACAATTGCAGAGTAGGTGAATACGATTTCTTGCATTAGGTGTAGGAGAGTCCTGTGCTGTAGTGATCAGTCATCAATGGCCGAGTTCAAGTTTCATCTTGAAAATTTTCTGTGTCATTATGAATGCATGATTTCTTGCTGCAAAAAGAATAGTAGAAATGGCCATCTGTTTTTTGTGAGAGAGAATGCGATCGCAGCCTTGTGCCAAAGAACGAATGCAAGAGCTGCTAAAATGTAAGAGTCGCTTGAAAGAGGTTGCAGCAAACAGAGTTCCATCAATCCAAGTACAGCACGGAGTTTCTGAAATGGCTCGTGAATATTGTTTTGTTCAGATGAGGTATCGGCGATTGTGTTGGACCTTGGTTCACACTCCGTCAAGGCAGGTTATGCAGGTGAAGATCAACCTAAATCTGTATTTCCATCGGTAAGTCCTAATTGCTTTTTCATAATTAAAGAACTGATTACGCTTTCAAAACTTGAGAATATATAAACTACTCTACATGCTTTGGTGTGAGAAACTGATTGCAAAGTTTAGTTCTAGCTGGCATTTTAAAGTACATGTCGACAATTTAATGGCAGTACTTTGGAAAGAATTTATCAACTTGTAGTATGGACTGCCTAGGCTGTTTTTTCATTAATTTTCCTTGTCTTCCGCTCTAGGTTGTGGGGTCGGTGGAGACCCCAGGAGTAGTAGTCGATGGAGGAGGGGACGTAGACATGGAGGCCAAGAGGCCTGGCGATGCCGAAAAGGCCAAAGCGAAGAAATTGTATGCGGGTGTGCAAGGACTTGGCTACCGCAGAGATCATATGGAGGTAAATAAATACTTCACAACTTCCTTAATTGTTTTGCAACTATTGCAGGTCTTTTTTATCTTTAAAATCCGAGAATGGTGTAATATGGTTGAGAAATTGCTCTTAAAAATCTCTATGCAGTAATGTTGCTAGGCTGTAAATTGCTTTCTTGCTTTTCCATTGTTTTTTAGGGCTTAATATAGTTGTTTATGCTCGGGATATCGTCATAGATTTTTGTGTATTGAGTCATTGCCCTTAAATAAGTGCTAAAGTACATCCTAGTCAAGGTTATCATATTGTGGTACTGCAGGTTGTACCAGCTATGAAGGATGGCCTTGTTGGAGATTGGGATGTTGTGGAGAGTCTTTGGGATCATGCTCTAAGGTATTCTTGCAATTTTCAACTGCTAGTTTTATCTGTCCTACATTATGGCAAATCTATTGGTGAATATTCTAGTTTTTTGTTTACCCTTTCCTTGACCCGAGTCTCTTCTTTGCTTCCATTTATGTTATTATATCCTGTATGAAGTCGACAGTATCTTTCTATTTTAAGTCTATTGTTTGTGGCGAGTTCAGTTTTTCCATCATTTCTCTTAGTGCTACATTTATGCAAACAATCATGGGCCAGGTGTACTTTTGTATAAACTCGTTACTGGTCCCTGTTCTGAACAGAGATCGTCTATTGGTAGACCCCAAGGAGCACCCAATGCTTCTTGCGGAACCCTCCTTCAACACTCAACAGCATCGTGAAAAGTGAGTTTCCGGAATCTTCTCATCTGGTAGCAGCGATTCTTCTATTTCGGAGATGTATGTTTTTTTCACTAGAAGGCTCTGATCATTGTCATTTAGTATCTAGTGAAGATCATCCTCTTTATGTTTTCCTTTTCTGTCGTGAGATCGTTCGAGATTGAAACTTGTAAATTTCATATGTTTTAAATCTGTACATTTTTTGTAATTTGTGTCACAGAATGGTTGAGCTTATGTTTGAGAAGTACGATGTACCTGCCCTATTTTTGGCGAAAAATGCGGTATGCAATTTTAGTCTTTATATATATATATATATATATATATATATATAAAATTTATCACCTCCTCACTACCATTGTAACGAATCTATATCGCTTGCGCAATTTACTAGTGGTCAATTTAACGGAGTTCTCTACAACAGGAGCGATTATTGCATTTTGAATTCCAGCGTCTTGTTGTTAATTCAGGTTCATTCAATTTGGTTGTTAATAAATTTCAATTATTCTGGAGCTTCTTCTTGTCTACATGTCTAAGACGTGGATGTGATGTTCTAGGTCTTGACATCCTTTGCATCGGGCCGAGCAACGTCACTTGTGGTAGACTGGTTTGTTTCCTCATCATACTTGTGATCTTTTCTATTTCATGCTGTTTTCCCTCGTCACTGCTCATCTGTTGTATCTTTGCTGTTTTTTTTTAATGAATACCATGTTGGTATATTTGATGATTTACTGCTTGGTTATGACAGTGGGGGCGGCTCCACCACAGTAGCCGCTGTGCATGATGGTTATGTTCTTCAGAAGGTATTGCGACTCTTTGTAGTTATTGCGGTTGCTACGGTGCACTTAATTTGTGCTTATTGGGGTCTGAGTTTATGGCAGTTCCATCGTGATTATTATCTCCTGATAACATGGGCTGAAAGTATTTTGTATGCTATCTTTTTTTGAAAAAGCGACTCAAGGGATAGAAAATTGATCTATTGAGGAAACTGGATGGACAGGCTGTAGTTAGATCGGCTATTGGAGGGGAAGTCCTAACTGATTGCCTTCAACGAACGCTTGAATCCAAAGGACTTAAAGTGAGGTCCTACTTCTATATGTGCCACCTTGCTGGAATTGAGCACTGATCTTTGATAGCAAAGTTAAGCACTATAAGATGTGTGTGGTTATATTGGAGTGTGAGTTAATGCTATACGTCCTTCGGTTTTTTTCTTTTGGGCTATAAGCATTTCAAACTCAGCTCAAAGTATCTACATTAGTATCCATAATCCCGTGCACCTACTAGTTATCTCCAACAATTCTAGTATGCTTGCAGATCAGACCACGGTTCTCATTTAAGCGCAAGGAAATTCGTCAAGGGGAGTACGAGGTTTGTGGCCAATTATCAACCTGATTGACGGTTATCGTTAGAGTGGATTACCGTAGCTTTCTGCCTTTTCGTCTGTAGTTTTTCAAATCTTGTTGCCTAATTTTTTGTTTACCCTTACTAATGATATACTATTATGGCAGTTGATTTCTCTTGATGTTCCAAATACTACGGACAGCTATTTCGCTTGTTCGCAGAGATTTATTGTAGCTGATATTAAGGAATCAGTTTGCCGTGTACCAGATTCAGCTTTTGATGGTGACGTCTCCTCATTCTGGCTCTTCCTGTTCAAGATTGCAGACACGCTAGTTTGTTGAGGTTAACTTGCTGCTAAGTCTTTATTGTTTTCAAGTTTTATGAAAGGTGTAGCTGGCTTTGTTTATCAATTTACAACTGTCGATATGCTAGTCAATGTATCAATTTTATTCTGATTGTCTTGAGGAATGTTCGGTTTGCACAGATACTTCATATGCTAATATACCAACAACTCCCTATGAGCTTCCAGATGGCCAGTAAGTGTCCCTTCCAACAATCTCAAGATATCATGTTTCTTTCTCGGTTTCACTTCCTATAGTCTATTTTCTTTCATGTATACTCTGAAGTGTTCGTACTTTGGATTGTGCAGGATAATAGAAGTTGGAGCTGATCGTTTCAAGATCGCAGATATCATGTTTAACCCCACCCTTATTCAGGTATTCTTATACTTTCTCACACATTTGCTCTGCGTTTGACTGGTCCCTATTCTTCAGTTCTCTGTAATTTCTAAAACCTTGTAATCCCTTAGTTTTGTGTTCTCGAGAGCTTGATTTAGACCATTTGTGATTGTTGGGGCAGGCTATACCTGGCATGGAGAAATATGGTACTGAAGCCGGTGTACCTTTTATTGGACTCCCTCAAATGGTGAGATATTGGATTTGCTGTCAATATATCATTATTATAGGTTCATAGAATATGTTGCATTACACCGATTACATCAGCTTTGTGGACCGCGCAGTAAGGAGAGCCTGAGACTTCGTACACGTAGTAATAATGCCTATTGATGAGTGGCAAACTGCTGGAATCTACCGATCACAGTATTTCTGGTTCGTCAACAGTTTGGAACCCATCATTATCTGCTATTTTCATCATTGTTGGGATGTCTGATGATCCAAGCATTCTGAGTTCTAATGATGGCAGGTAATTGAGAGCATTAACAAATGTGACGTCGATATCCGGAGAGAGCTATTCAACAGTGTTATGGTGCGTTCTCTCAACTCCAGTATTAGCAACTAAAAGATTATCTCTACGGAACATAAGCGATTCAGATACTGTAGGGTTTGTGAAATAATGTGTTGCTTAGGTTCCTATAAATACTTCCATGTTTGTCAGTACTGCTTGCTCAAACTATGCCATGAATGCATTATAATAATGTTTAACCTAGTATGACTTACATCTATAATTTTTGTTAGTCGTTCTTTGTTGTGAATGGATAGTAACAGTCTCTACTACTGTTTGTGAATCAGCTTGCTGGCGGAGCGGCTGCTATGCAGCAAATGAAAGAGCGGCTAGAAAAGGATCTCATGGAAGTAAGCTACCAGTCTGAAATCGTTTTATTAAATTTCTCTATATGTCATTTATGTGTACCTTCAACTGTGCTCAAGCATAAATGTAGTTTACAGCTCCGATCTTAAAATTTCCTAATTTAGTCTCAGATTTATAGTTTAGTCTGCTTTTGTTGGCCCTGATGATTTGAGAGTTTACCTTTAATTGCAGGAAGCACCACAAGCGGCACGTGTGAAAGTATTGGCCAGCGGCAACGCGTTGGAGCGGCGATTCAGGTGGTTCTCATTACTCTCGCTTCCGCTATCAACAGAAATCTTGACCGATTCATTTTTCTTGTTTTAGTCATAATTTTGCTTTCTTCAATTCCCTGCTTTTATCGTTTTTTCCCTTGTTTTTTTCTGGTTCTTCAATTTAGGAAAAATTAGGAAATCTTACTCTGGATGGCTGGATTTCGTGCAGTGTATGGATAGGTGGAAGCATTCTGGCTTCGTTGGGATCTTTCCAACAAATGTGGTTCTCCAAAGCAGAGTAAGCATCACTCCGTTCTACACACGATTATTGAATATCCTGGATTTCCGAAAATGTTTTTCTTTCTGTCGAACTTTCATCTCATTCTTGCTATTTAGTTATCGATCTGCATTTAAGACTTGGCTTGTAGAGCCAAAAAATGAGAAACTTGTCAGTTTGATTATAGAGATCAAGTCTTAGAGTTGGCTGCTTTAGGGTAGTCATGTGAAGCCTGCAGGTTTTCCAGCCGCTTCTCACTTCGGGTGACTTTGTAGTTTGTGCAATTATGACAAATGATGACAACTTTGATATCTCATTTGTCGTTCATCTTCATCTGTCAAACAGGTATGAAGAGCACGGTCCCACATATGTGCAAAGAAAATGCCCTTAGGAAGCATGCCCATACGCAGATGAATTATTTACGGATCTGTTGTAGGAGAGGGCGATGACGAATCTTTTGGATACAACCTTGTGGTTCAGGAAACTTTAGGCACCAGATGTACATTCATTATAACGGTTTGGCCTAGACATTCTTTTTTAGCATTATCAATTGTATGGAGGTTTCTAAGAGTTGCCATGCTTTGTAATGTTTATGTTAATGGCTGTAAGAGGGCTCCGCATCGTTACTTACCAATTCAATACAACGTCACACCAGGTCCATCCACTTGCAGATGTTTTCACAAATCCTTCCACAAGCACTAGCACTATGAGACTTTCAGGGGATGCTTTATTGTCAAATTTTAAGTGAGGAGCACCAATAAATGGGAGGGACGAAAAGCTTTGATTCCTACGTGAACCTTCAAACAATTGTGTTTGAGATCGCTACTCATTATTAAGCTTCATTATGAAATGGTTTTAGGGGTTGGATTAGGCATAGTTGATGATAAATAATTGGTGGTTCTACAAATCTTTAGCTTTGTGAAAGTTCTATGTTGGGTTCTTGGAAGAAGCAACTCTTGTTTTGGATTTAATTTGAGCTTATTCGATGCTCTAAATCATATTAAGTTGTTTTCAAATGTAAAGGAAGTGCGACCTGAATTGTTCCCTATGCAATATCAACCCCTACTTTTGGATGGAGGATGAACATATGACAAAACCCTAAATGATGGAAATTCAAAGGGCCGTAATGTTGTGGAGTTAGCGGCTCTTTTTATAATGAATGGGTCCATTTATGGTACTGTTGAATTATTGGCTTTGAAAGTGGACAATTGTTAGTAAAATTATTTTCAACTCAATTTCTTGCTTGGAGAATGATTGATATTACTTATATATTCTTATTGTCAATTGTTGAAGAATTTTAAATTCAATAAGGATACAATATGCTCTTTTGAAAGTCTATAATTAAATCAAGGGAAAATATCTAAAATGCCTCTCAATTCTTTCAAAATATCAAATATACCCCTATATTATCTGAAATATAAAAAACACCCCTAGTTTTTTGTCAAAATATCAATTATACCCCTAATTGTCTTTGAAAACATCTAATATCTTTACTATTTTGTACTTCTTTAGAACACATTTTTGTAAATATTGGGATGCCAATGAAAATTACAAAATCTAAATGCAAATTGCCTATAAGTCAAATCTTGGAGGCAAGTTTAATATAGGGTTTTTGCATTTAAGTTTATTGTGGCCATGTATTGACTAATCTTTCTCACTGCCTTTGGTGCAAATGTGACTTACAAAAATTTCAATAAAAAGGCATAAGAAAATCAAAAACATTAATTGTTTTTGAAAATAACTAGGGGTATAATTGATATTTTGACACAAAACCAAGGATATTTTTGATATTTCAGATAAGATAATATAGGGGTATATTTGATATTTTGAAAAAATAGAGGGGCATTTTTAATATTTATCCTAAATCAATGTGCCTTGTACAAGAGCCCAACCACTTGCATTTTGCTTTATGATACTTTGCAAACACTTGGGAATTTTTCTTTTTTTTTCTTTTCTTTTGCATGCCCAAGGTGCCTCAAAACTTATCCAAACAAATTCAAGTGTAATATTTCTAAGGAATGCTTCTTCTAGCTTATGTAAGGGAGAGTTGCACTTCTCAACATTTTGCATTGGAGTGATTGTGTCTCATAGGTTTGTACAACTAGAAATATAAGTCACCTATCTTATACCATTGGATTTTCTCCAACTAGATTTCTTCAAAATATTTGGACTTATAGTCATGCTAGGTATGCAATACTAGTTTTTCAAAAAAGTTGCTAATTGGATATTCTATTCAAATCTTGAAATATATATGGAAGTAATATATATGGAAGTTGAGCAATTATGAGTCAATTTTGAGATCACATATTTTGATGGTGTATGTACATCATTTCTAAACTTACATAATACAATGGCAAATCAAGAGATTTTCATATAAACCATTGTTGATTCCTTCCTTGATTTCAAAGTATTAGCATCTTTCTTTACCAATATTTGGCAGCTCTACCGGTTTGAACTCTCACAAACTTTCAAAGAAAACATTTACCTTAAGATTCCTTCCAATCTGATTATCTTATTCAATTGGACACATAAAACCAACTCACTCGTTTATTCAGTTGCACCTCCAGCCACGATTGGTCCTTCCTCAGAGGTACAAAAACCAAATAAGGTCGCTTTTCAGATTACATTCTCAAAGAATCAATATACGCTAGAAACATCAGTAATGTACAGTAAACACTACACTAATTCTACTGAGGGCCAATTCCTAAACACACCCTTTTCCAATAAATAAACCCTGACTAAATAACACTGCTCTATTTTAAAAAGGCAAAAAGGCAAAAAAAAAAATCTATAAAATGCAGCCCCAAAAATTCTGCTACCCATAGAATGCGGACTAAGAGTCAGTGCAGTAGCTCCGACTCAAACAACACCTGTCTGCCTACCTTCATACTACAAATATACCTCATATATCTACCAAAACTTTCCTAAGCAGCTAACATTGAAAAAAATAACAGGTTTCGAAAATTTCTTAAATCACCGTAAATTTTGGCAGAAGAAATTGCAGCTGCCTCGTTTTTTGACCTGAACAGCATGAAAATCACAAAAAAAAGATAAAAAACTACAAAGGTTGGGAATTCAAGTCAAGACTCCCAGAACCTGGTGGCATCTTCTGAATAGAGAGTGCGGTCTTGAATCTCGAGATTGGCAATATGAAGGTCTATCATTCTTGCTTGCACAGCTTTCACCAGAACCAGCAATGCTGGAAACAGCCACCAACTTTCTTCTTCTCTGTGTATTTTTACCGATAAAAATTGGTTAATTTGCATACCAGGTACTCTCATTAATACCATAATTAATTGAAAAAAAAACAGTCAATTAAACTAAGCAATATGACTGAAACTATGTCAACAATTAATACTAGCTCATCCTTCGTAAGCAATTCAGGTTTTTGATTAAACTTCAAGCCAAAAAGTGGAAGTCTACTTTGGATTCCAGTACTTGATAATAATAACTTCCAAATTTGAAAATGCAAGGTTGTGAGTTCTTCTTTCTATTGGTATATTTTGTTATCTTGGACCTTTCTATATGTTTTGTTGACATGGAAGTAGCCCTTTTGAGCACTTCGGGGATAAAGTGGAAATAAGATATTGAAGCGTAGAATTGAAGGACTTGGAAGAATCTTACGAATTGAAGCTTTGCAGATCAGCAGTAGCAGCGCCAAGCTTGATAACGTAATGAATATAACCATATATAAATGCTGTACTCTGCAATAAAAAAAATGCACACATAATGATCCCAGTAAGTAGATTAGTGCAAATTACAAACCAACTGAAAAAGTAAGAGAAAGATTTCTGAATTATGACGAGAGTTTTGAGATTATAAGATGGAGAAAACTTAACAAATGTAAAATGGTAATTGGATTAACATTTCATTAGATGAATGGGTACGTGGACATTTGTAAGGAACACACACAGAATTTGGATAGCTTACAAGATTGACAAACGAGGTAATATTCCAAAGAGCATAAATTCGCGCAAGAGCAGCAGATCTTCGAGGGCCATGGCTGAAAAGAGCGTTCAGACCAGCTGCACTAGGTATAACTGATGCAAAGGGAAGCACCAACAGAATTCCAAGCATTGCTGCCAAAGATATTGAGTAGAATTGGAGCAACATAAGTAGCGTCAAGCTCAGATCCACCAACAGCAGCAGAGAGATCACAAGCCCCACAGAGGCCTGCACATAAAACAACCGTCAGATGATAATCTCGTCTCTAGATAATCTACCCCAATAAAACAATCACTAGATAAAATATTCATCAAAACAGAACTCTTAATGGAGTTGAGGTTGTGGTCTTCCACAGAGTGCAGCAAATCACATGTCTTCATCAGAACCAAGCAGCAACTTAGTTTCAAAGAAAAGCACAACGAAACCTGTTTAAGATAGCACAAAAGCATTAAAAAGTAAGTTGAAAATACTTACATGATGACCAACAGATCTTGCATTCCTGAGGAGAAGCGACACTGGAAAGCAAAAATCACGTCTCTCTTCCAGAGATCGTAGATTAGTTGAATCTAAAACTGCACCACCAATTCGTCGCCTTGACACTCCATATTGCGAGTAGCCATGGCTAAATTGCCATTGCTGTGGCGCATTAAACCTGCCGTCTTCGTCGGATGGCATGTAGCTTATGCTGTAAAAAAGTTGGCAATGTCAGTAAGGTCCTTCTGTAAAAACTCTTGCTTTAAGAAACAATATTTTCCTCGTTACATTAGGTAACGACTTTCCTTGCTAGTGTTATAACTTTGCCAAGCACAGTAATATGACATAAACCTACAGTGCCAGCTAAGGAAATCTTTCCAGCTTCTATCACAATACCAATGAGCAAGTGCTAAGCTCTGAGAAAGTACCTCCTGGGAGAACCACCAGGACTTGGCTCATCTGGAAACTGCATTGGCTGGGGAACCTCGTCAGCGGGATTCACCACTAAACCAAGCTGATAGTAGCCTGTTGCTGTGGCTTGGTACCAGGCCATATCCACTCGAACACCCAAAGTGGCAAGCCGCGAGTTGGCAACGGTGTTTAACCAGTTCAACACAGGCAGCAAGCTGCTGCGAAGGGAGCCTCTTCGCACAGTTCGTAGTTGTGCATTTAAGCCAGCTACCATTCTGTACCACATCGTTGAAGGAACAGCCTGCAGTCACAAAAACACACCATAAATTACAATCCGCACAACAAGCCATTCAAGCAGGATCATTAATCCAAAGGAAATATGAACAATTCAACAGGTCAAATCAGATGAAAAATGAATCACTTGTAGAAATCTCATATTCCATTCGACAAATGACAACTAATCACTGCTTCCTTGACAAAAGGCAATTTTGCCTATGCCCCGAAAGTGTGGACAGGCAAAAATGTCAATAAGTATACAGCAGCTGAAAAGTCAAAACCTACGCACGCTTTTGGAGAAGCTATAACCAAAAAACGTCAACAACTCAGAACTTAGCCCCACGGTATCTAAATACGACATGTTTATTAATGCATTGAAAGCCTCTTGAAAATGGGGACAAGACTCAAAGATTTTTTCCCGTTTTGATTATAGAACACTCAGCTGCTAAAAGCCACGTTTATGGGTTAACTACTTTCAATCACATTCAAAAACTCAAACAAAGCCTCACACATGGTATTTGTTTCCGACTTTCGACTTTCTTCAGAAAACCACAACATGCTGGATGGTCTTATAAAACTGCATGAAAGTACCTGCAGTTGAAAGTGAAAGAATTTCAACCAATCAATAGTGTATGCACTAGCGCACCTGTCCAATTAGGCTGGTTAAAAGGTTATCGCTGTGAAGGTTATACGGAGCCATATAGCTGCCTTCACCTCCAAAAATTATAGTCATAGGCAGTCTTTGCATCAGCTTAGGTGGCAGATCAGGTCGCTTTTCATCTCCTCCCAGAAACACGTCAATGTAAGCCAACATCAAATCAGGTGTTGCAGCAACCTGCACAAGGCCAGACTTCAAGGTCAAAAATTTGCACATAAAAATCTAGAGCAAACACAACCAATCATAAAACCTGTTTCCTGAAGGGCACAAGCGAAAGTGCGCACTTGAGAGCTTTCTCTTCAGAGTAAATCACCTTGAGACCTTCATACAGCGCTCGTGACCGGCAAGATCTCAAGCACGCATGGTCGTACTCAGAGCGCACATACTCCCGCAGTCGCTGGATTTTCTTCCGTGCACGCCATTGCTGCCATGACCATGCACAAGGGTACGCTAGCACCGACAATATGCTGTGCACTGACCCTTCCCACCATTGATACGCTGCTAAACAGTTGATTTCCTCCGCAAATCTATTGAAAGCGTCTTCATAACTGCAAAGCATAGACAAATCCTTAAGAGCCATTTTGACACCACAAACTTTGGCAAAATCCCAAGGCACTAACTGCAAAATGTAGGAGTCATAAAGGAGGTTCGTGCTTACACGAGATCCATGATCTGTTCGGGAGGAGAATGAGGAAGATGCCATGGCTCGCCAAATGTATTGTTGCCCATAAAGTACATGCGATGTATGTGGCTCTGAGATTCCTCTACCCTCGTGGTCTCGAGCACCTGTATCAAAAGATAAAATAAAATAAAATAAAATAAACAAGCCTCAGCATAGGATAAGTCTCCGGGCTAACTTGAAATAAAAGGCTGATTACTTATGTCTATCAAGTAGAATTATACAGTTATCATATATGTCTTTCCATATAATTGTCAGTATAAACCTCAATATAATATTCACTCTTTAATAAAATTGAAAGGTAATAAATTCATCATGGACTGTCCAACAACCACAAGTCACAATTCTACTAAATTCACTCATAAGATTGCTGGGGACACAGGATGCTACTGCTGCTTACGACAGATCTCATTTCTCATTGGAAATCATAACTTTTTTTGTATATCTTCAGACCATTACTTAGTTTCTCCCTTTCAGATAAGTGACAATAAAGAGACTATAACAAAACATTGTGAAGGGTGCCCTAACCTCATTTAGAGATTCCAGGAATGGGAAGGAATGATCGATGAGAGCTCCATGTGGGGTAGGAGCAGGTCCAGAAAAGTCGTCATTGCCAACCAACTTCATCCGCGCAACACTTAGCACCATAGCCAGCACAACCATGACAACCGAGAGCAAAAGTGTGAACAACCAGGGACCACCGAGGGTGTAAATTAGGTCCTCCACCATAGTATAACAGTTTGGCATATGATACTTATCCGAAATACACTGGTAAGGACACGCTGCTTCTGTGACGCCTCCTGTGACAGGCACGAAGAGGATCATTGTCAGCTCCAAAATGGTTATTCAATTTCCAATACAGAAAACCAAAAAGTTGAGGCTTAGGGCAACACCAAAACGTGAAATTACTAGTTTTAATAAGACTTCTGCGTTTGTATTGAGAGTGTCATTATTAATTTACTTCAAATTAAAAGGCATAATACAAGTTCATTAGTACGGTGTAGCCCACAGTAATTGCACATTTTGTACACATGCCCAGAAACTAGAGATTGTAAGTACCACGAGAATATGTGTAATTAGCACGGCTTGGCAGTTTCTCAGGTGGACAAGGATTGCATAAATCAGACTTCCAGCCAGTCTCATTCTTGTACGTCCCAACTGGACATTCCTGTCACGAGAACACCCAAAGCTGATCAGACCAGCATCTGAACAAATGGTTAACACCAACAAAATCCAACTTTAGCATATAATTTTAAGTGCAATTTTTATAGAAGAAATCACGTTCCAAAAAAAGCGGATATTCTCTAGAATACCGAAACTTAAATGCCTACCAATAAGTGCATACGACTTCTGAAAGCAAAATTTGAAAGATATCCCACAGATTCTCATTTCTTCAAGCATTGTTATCGGCTATAGAGAAACTTGTACAGCCAAGGATCCCTACTTCTTAAAATAGAGGTGCCATTCACTTTCACATTGTAGGATACAAACGTTACCGGACAATCAAAAAAGGCTGATTACCTTACAAAAGATGCCATGGAGGCCAGGTGGACAATCAATTCCACTTACAGTACCATTCTGTCCTTCCTCAGATTTGACGCCCCCAGCACGCCCCCCTCTGTTCACACGTTCAGATGTCAAGATCGACTACAATACCAAAACATTCGTAGTCTCCTCACATTCTCTTTCAACAAAAAAATAAATGTAAGAAAGTAAAAAAACTTTCTAGACTAACTAAATCTTCCACAAGCTCAACTAATTAATCAGGTCAGACACTGGAGGTATGCAATAAGAGGCACAAAAGTCCAGAGTTCGTAAAAGATTTTTTTCGGTTCATTCGTCCATAGTTACTAAAACTGATTCGTCTCCGATGTACAAATTACAACCTTGCAAATCCAGATGTAACTTTCAACGGTGGACATCTCCGAAGTTACTAAGGCCTTCCCAAATCCGTTGAACCAAACAAAAAATGAAACTCCTCATGTGTTTAAAGGTTCCTTCAACGGATGCGTTTTGATTGAACCAAATAATTTTCTTAAAGCAGGACACGCGTGGGGCACCTAGTATGATAGAGACCCTTCACGTTTGCAACGGGAACAAAATCCACTCCTGTGGGGATATTGGACCAGTGGAAGTGAAGTCGACCACCAGCACCACCTCCACCACCCACTGGACCCCCGTGGCCTCCTGCACTGGACAGTATGGACTCGTTCCCCATTATCAACGTCTGCAGAAACAGAAGCAGACTGCCTCCAGAGCCTCCGCCTGGGTCACCTATCTCTGGACCTCCAACACCAATCTGTGGACCTCCATTACCTAAACGGCGTGATGCATTGAAACTCTCGCCATCCGCAGAGAGGACTCCGAGAATCTCCACTTTGGTGATAGGGTGTTCAATGGAACCCATGACTGGCAAAAGCCATAAACAAGGCAATTATTATTTAAGATGCTAACTATATATTTACATACACATCGATGACTCTTCATAATCTATACCCTTGCTTTCACTAAAAACCACTTCAGAATGCACAGGTCAGAGCAACAAAAAATCCTACACTTGATTAATGCAACGGTCCTACACTTTGATTGATGCACCAATCAAATTTTTGTTCACTTAATCCTGATTTGTACAATGTTATCTTTGCAAAAACCAAAGTAGCATGAAAAAAGGCGGTTACATGGTTCCTATGTGGCATGCTGATAGCATCTGAGACAACAAGGTTCCAAGCCACGTCTTTGAGGTAGAACGGACAGTTATAACCTCAAATGAGGGTGTCATAAAAGCAAAGGATTGTTTTCAGTATTTGTGATTTCAAAGTTACTGCTTCAACTTGGGCAATCTAAAGCGGTCCTACAGATAGAAATCCATATCGTGTGCCTCAAGAAATTACACAAAGCCATTTGACAAATCCTACTCAAAAGATGAGAAAGAGTATGGAGCGCACCTATGATACCGCCACCAGCAGTGTACTCTCCATAGCTTGCATTGCCGCTGCCACTACCACTGCCGAACTCACAGGGAAGCGTGTTGTTGCCATAGACTGCACCTCCGGCTGAGAAGCTACCTTTGTAATAACCCCTCCCACCTCGCCCGCCATGCCCCGCACCACCTCCGACCCCCACGGGCTCAAAAGCTCCTTTGCCACGCCCTCCCTCGCAACCTGACAGGTTTTATCCACCGCATAAATCTCCACAAAGTTTGCAAGGAAGCTCACGTCAAAAAACAACAAACGAAGCCATGTGTAGTGAAACCTTCACAAAACCATGTCGAAGCCCTTTAACTTTTCAAACAATTCAAGAAAAAACAAGATTCTCAAAGTTTTGACATGAACAGTTCAACAACAAAACACGTAATCAAAGAAATAATCCAAATATACAAATGAAATTCCTGATAGAATAACCATAGAATTCTGTCATGACTTCACCCCTACATGCCCACTTCTATATCGATAGCAGTTGACATGAATCGTTAAGGAAAGCTCAAAAGTAAGGTCAAAAAACATACCAATAGAAAATAGAAATCATGCGCTACATCTTTAAACGAAAGGAATTTTTATGCAGAGTTACCATTACCGACTATTAGCTTCCAGAGTGGGTTCATTAGTCTGTTAGCTTGGGCGCTTAGTAATTAAGACTACTGTAACCATAACAATGAAAAACATTAAAAGCAGTGGTGAAAGACACACCTAATGATGAGGCTGAAAGAAGGCCTCTGATTGAGATGGTCTTGACTCGCTGCACATGAACAGCACTGCCCAGAACTGTACCGTTGATGTGTACATCTTCAACGCGGCAGATCTGAACAATCAAAATACAGTGCAATGCGATATGTCCTTTAATGCCACCAGCTCTAAAAAGGATCACTTTGTTAGATCATGACCCGTAGCAGTGCAAGAAAAAGCTCTTTCGACAAACTTGAAAAAAAATGGGTTGAAATCATGTTGTGGTGTACCTGCATAGTAAATGGGGACGAGACGTTGAGTGTACAGTCCTCAGAAGGCGTGAGAACCTCTTCAGGGCAGACGTCATTTTCACAGTAGACCCCCGTGATTCTGCATTTGCAGTTTCAATGTTATCCATAAAGAAATGAAACTGCTCATATTGATATTTACAAATCTCGTTAAGAAAGCAAATCATAGTGGATGGAAATGTTCTCTGACATACTCCTATGAATTTCAATTCTAGTGGTGCAAGACCGAGACTTACCCTTCTTTAATTGGAGAGTCTACTTCAAGCGGCGCCTGCATTGTTGCTCCTCTAGCAACCTGAGCAACCAAATTCGTCTCTTCAACAAATAAAATTGATTTGCAAACGTACTAGATCAAAAAAAAGGGATTAAATTGAAGACACAGGAAATGACGAAAGCTCATTGAGACATCCCTCAACGATATCTCCCATAGCAATTCGAAAGGTGACACGTGACTCACATGTACAGTGTAGAACAATGAAAGAAATAGTCGTTGTGCTCTTATAGAGTCACCAAGACCAGAAAGCTTCAACAATCCCTGCCCATGAATTCCCAAGTTCGCACTTGATTCGATCACTGATCCTTGCTGGAACAAACACCACAAACTTCCATTCAGAAATGCAACAATACTAAACTTCTGTCACACCACATACAAAAAGTTCAAGATGAATACTCGGAATTTTGAAGAGATATTTGTACAACATGGCCCTCAATTCCATAAATGACACTAATAGCCGGTTTGCACTTCTCCGGACACAAGAACAAAAGTATTAAGGCTACGACATAGCTCTTTGAGGCCCACAGCAAAAGATGGCTAGAAAATAAAAAATAAACAGGCTAGACTAAACAACGCGGCCTTGTCTATTGTGGTATTTGGAGCTTCCACATAATGTCAAACAAACAAGAGTACTCACAAATACAACAAAGCCTTCCTATGTAAGCATCCGTGACATCTTATGATCCGTTTTCTCTAAGGCAGTGTAGACGAACTGTGAAGTCCTCATGAACAACTCTCTGCAACTTTTGACCAATCACGCTGCTAAAATTCCGAAAAACATGGTTTGCATGTCCTGAGAGGGTTCAGTATACTCACCCGCAAAATAACCAAGTTGCTTGTCTCAATGATGGAGGTAGCCAGCATGAAATCGTCCGGATTGCCGTCGACTTTGATGGTAGAATTCCACATCAGCAGCATCTTCACAGACAATTTGAGAGCTCCATACACCTTGATAGTGGAGTCACTCATAAGTACTTCCTCCGCCACCAACTCAAACACAGAGGTTGAATACATAGCCAGGCCAAAGCTCAGAAGACCTCCCGACTGCAAGGTTATCATAGACCGAACCTGCACCAAGCATCAACTATGAAATAAAACACCAAACCTCAACTCTCACAGAAAGCACTTCAGCTACAATTTCAATATCCCAAAACAATAATCTCCAAGGACATCTTACAAAAATATGATAAAAAGTCAAGATCCACTCCAAAAGGAACTCTAACATGCAAGCACAGAAGTGTATGCAATCACCTAATTGTATCATAAGTTAGACTAGATGCTTAAACGTCAGCTTTCTTATGAAAACCAAGTTGAAGAATCTAGAGAATAATCAAACTTTTGCATACATAGACATCTTTTGATTGAAAGAACCACAATAATAATGTTTGCAACCCTTTGCAGAAAAAAGACAGAATTTTAATCAACAAAGCAAAATAGCCATAGAAAAAGGGGCTTTTAACAATGTACCTGCACTCGGCTCCACAGCAAAGGAACCAAAACGCTGGCATTGTTCTCCACAATCACTTCCGACCAGAGAGGGTGATTAGGAAACTCATACAGCAGCGTGTCAGTAACAGTTCCTTTGTTACCATTTGAGACACGCAAGGACGACGAGAAAATGTCGTAGCGTGTGCCTGATGCGCCATTGTTAAGAGGACAGGCCAAACTGTCACCGCCTGCAAGGTAATGAAAAAATGTTAAAAAAAATCAATGATTCAACCCACAATGGCAACCATGAAAAAAACAAACAAACACCAATTCCAAGCATCTCCTTGACCAAGTTTAGTCTCATGTTGTTTTTAGCAGTTTTCAACAGCTCATATGAAAACTCTCTTTTATCCACTTTGCCATGTTCATCATTGATTCTAGTAACACAAGTTTGGCCCTATTTTATTTAGATTTCCACAGTAACATTTTTTTTTTCAATGTAAAACCATGAAAATCTTTGGTCCTTCAAAAGTTAACATCCCAAAATCTATACTTGAAACAGGAAACGATCTAATGCGCATGAGTATTTTCTTGACCAAAGGATCTAACCATGAGCGCGGACAGTCACACCATCAATCCTCATAGAGCTGATGGCAATCCGACCCCCTGAAGCACCTCCTTTACCAGAACCACCAATAACACTGATTTGCCCGTTCCCTTTTCTGCATCCAAGATATACTAGGTCTTCTGTTATCAAAAACTTCTACCGAAGTAGATGTGAAAGAAAGAAAGAAAAAACAAACCGACAGCATTGCATAAACGGCAACCACGGGTCATTCCAGATTGCACATACCGAAGGAAAAACAAGATCAAACTTTGAAGCAAAACCAAACACAAAGTGAAAGTAAAACAACAAGTTTTGGAGCAATCAAGCTCAAAAAGGCAACCTAGAACCCTCGTTATCTCAAACAAAGTTTTAGCAAGCCATGTAAACACACCACCACTTAATGCTAATTCTTGTACATACTAGCACAAAGTCTTCATTGCACAAAAGAACGTAACACAAAGTAAGAAAACAAAAACATAGTTTGCACAAACCAACGTATAGGATTTGTTTGTCATCCCAAGTCTGCTGCTTACAATCTAAAGAGGCCCTCAAAACAAATCAAGTACAAAAAAGAAGGACAAGTACCATCTAGTTTTAAGCTCTTGAGCTCGTTATCTCTAACCTGTTGCTTCGACATGTGGCGGAGCTCAAAGGTTCGAGAAACAAAGACGTTGAAACTAACATGGCAACCACCATAAAAGAAAATATTGAAACAGGACAATATTGAAACATTTGAGAGGTTTGTGGATATGACTCACATTCGAGAGGCCTGGACGAAAAGGCTACCACCAGATCCGCCACCGCCAGCTTTCCCAACGGAGCCACCATCAGCTTCAATGGAGCCATTGATGACCAGAATCCCCACCACGGTGACATTCACCCGGCCTCCGCCTTTACCTCCAAGCTCAGCATACTTCTGAGTGGTACCGCCAGTGCTGCCGAAGTCCCAGGGCTTCATGAGAGTGGACCAGCCATACATGTCTCCACCCCAGACATCTCGCTGATCTTTGCTGGGATCTCGCAAGCACGACGCTCCTCGCCCGCCATGGCCAGCTCCTGCGCCTTCAACCCCCGACGGCGTCCCACTCGCCCCAGACGGCGGCTTGCCTCCAAACGCACTGGAATTCAAACTCGCATTGTCGCCGACGTTCACGTTCTGAGCTTCAATCCAAAGCGAGCTGCTTCGGATGGTGGAATTCGCACCGAGGTTCAAGTCTCCGTCCAAGAGAATGGTGACGCTGCAACCAGGCGTGACGCACGCGATCAACACGTTAGGCTGAATCTCCAGGGTGCCGTTTCCAAGCAGGAGTGTGTCGACGGCGGCGAAGGACACGGGTTGAGACAAGCAACAGACTGTGTCGAGGGAGCCTGTTCCGGAGAGATCATCTTCGCATGACAGCGATTGCGCTCGGTACTTGGCGAGGAGATTCGGCGTCAATGGCAATGCTGGCGATTGCCTGAACGCTTGACTTGCTTCGACGCTCCCTGACGGCACCCATGGCGTCACCGCTGTGCCTGAAGCGCTGCAATGGGAGACGATGTGCGACAGGAAGATCAAAATTCCAAGGGAGACGAAACCATGGGTCGCCATTCTGCACCCTCATAGTACATTCCTTTTCTCAGGGTTTAGGTTCCCCCACTTCCTTCCGCTCCTGTCCCCATGGTGTTACCAATATCTTCAAAATCATGAAACAAGCTCTTCACTAGCAGATTTCTCCAGCTGCAATAATAAGAGACACGATCAGCCGCAAAAATGTGCTGTTTTGCGATGCTCTGAAAAAGCGTCACGAGAGAAGAGCGTTACACTTTGTCAAACTTTGAGCGAAGGTGCAGGGACTTTTAACCCTAACAGACTCTTCGGAACGTTGAAACCTTTGACTTGCACTAAATTGTAAGTAATGCGTCGAAGATCATCTAACCCTATTGGAGTAACCCTGGGGGAAATGTACAGTGAATTGTTGAAAGAAATGACAAAATGGAGCTCTTTCAACAAAGCCTTGTGTGTTGCTTATTCTTGTTCTAAACCTCCGACATAGTTCCTCCTCCGAGGTTGCTGTTGTTACGTCGAAATCTGAACACGCACACGCACAACTAAACCTCACGCATTGACCTCCGCTTCTCGTTACCCTAAAGGCACGGAAAATCTGCAACAGGCCGCGTCATCGTTATCTGTAACAACCTTTTTCAAAAGATTGGAGTGCTCACCGCTTCCCGAGCAGCAAGTTTCACCAGGAAACAGAATCAGAGGGAACTAGCCACGCGAAACGGTTGTCATCGTCCTGAGTAGGATCCATGCGCAATCAATCTTTGCCGTCATTCTCTTTCCGAAGTGCAAATCCCTGCCCTAACCATCACCTCCCACAGAATCTCAACCTCAGACCTAACCTCTCCTCGACTACTAGTAAACCATTGCAATCCCACTAATCACTCGCTCACATTCCTCTCTTCGCTCGCCACCCCTGAGTCAACACTCCCGCTTGCATCCACAATCAAAAATCATCGCCACAAACCAATTCTTCGTCAGCAACGCAACCTCAAGCATCAGTCCTAGTACCACTAGTACTGGAGACGATAGGAGGAGCCATCATCGCGGTCAGAAGAAATGCAAGGAAAAGTGACAGGGAATCAAAATGTCCGACACTAGGGGGGTCGTGGAAAAGGGAATAGGGACGCAACGCATTGTGGTTGATGTGACGGGATATGATGTTTTGCGGTTGTTGATGTGAAATCGAGAAACCGAAGTGATGGTGGAAGTGAGGGAGAAAGAAAACGGGTAAAACCAGCTGGGAGGGCTAAACTTAGCCCGGAGCTACTCGATAGGCTCTGACGGCCTTCGTCCTCGGCTTCGTCGCCTGCCATCTGGCCGGAGCAAACACATTGTTCATGTGCGTTAGTGGTGGCCGCCGATCACACAATTCGAAATCCACGCCTCACCTCCCGCTTGGAGCAGCGTTGAAATCGTCCTACTCCACTTTTCGAGCTTTTCCCGTGAGCCGGAACGGACTCTGACGAACTATTCATTTCATATCCGCGCATTTATGATCATCACCTCCGTCGCATTCACTTTTGAAGTTCTGGAGTTTTTTGAATCGATCCATGCGCTGGTCAGACGTTATCTTGAACCCTAACCTGCGATTATCAGAGTCGAGCTTATCTGGAGAATGGAGGACGATTGCTCGTGTTGATCGATATACAATACATTCCACGAATAATCTTATTGCAACGTCTCTTTCGAGCTCCCTCAGTTGTCGATCAAGGTTGTTGACAGGTTAGGGTTTGCTATGGCGCGATAACAGTTCTTCATGTCAGGCTCGATACCGTATTGCAGATGCATCAAAAGCTTGCAAGATTAGATCACTTGGACAGTACCTTCGCAGCCAATCTTCTGTTTCAAGCAACGATGAGGATTGTCGGATGCTTTTAGATGCACGAAACTAGGGTTTCGCTTTCCTATCTCGTGTTCAGATTGCTCAATTCAACCGTCCGAGGTAATAATGTTCTCTCGCATGCAACATGGATCAACGATACAGTCACCGGAGCTCACACGATGTAAAGGGCGCTTCACACTACGTCCCACACGTAACATCCGTGCAAACCCTACCGCAATGCGAGATTCCAGGGCAAGGAGTACTAAAGAGTACTACAGAAAGTCATGAATATTTTATGCAAAAATATTGATAGGACTAAAAACAAATTTCCAAAAAGCGTTAGCCATGCAGTGAATCGGGATGTCAGTGGGACCTGGGCGTCTCGAAGAGCGTAAACCCTAGGGTGCAGAATAGGTTAAATTCTTCGTTTGAATCGCGGTCTTGCAGTGCACAATCGCCAGTGACCGTGAAAAGGAGATGAGGACATTGCTTTCATGACTGCCTTCAAGCGAATGTCATCATTCACGTTCCGAGGTCGACAAGAATGTTTTCGAAACGCGGCAGATTCTCTTTGAGCCAATTCCCGAGGTCCCACCGAAAGGAACGAATTGCTGAAAGCTCACACGACAAATCGAATTCCCGTACAGCTTTGCGCCGCTATTTTCGGAGTACTTTTTATATTTAGCTCCAATAAAGTACTGATAATAGAAGAGAGAGATCGATTTTTCCAGAACTGACGACAAAATTCGACAACAGAATGATGCTGTCTTATTGATGTGTTCCGTCTGAAGCAGACTCTCCCTTTGAAAAGTACAAAGGATTTCGGTTACAGAGTGACTTCGTCAGAGGGTTGATTCAATTGCATGCATGGAGGACGTGTTCGGGAGCATGCGAGGCTACTTTTTACAAAACCATTCGCGCGTTCGAGTTGGAATCTC
>OY987244.1:17943310-18150615 GCA_963920765.1 Ulota crispa | reverse complement strand
GTGATTGCGCCTCGGTCCGTGAGGAGAGAGCGGCGAGGAAAGAAGACGAAGAATGTTCTGGCGCGTAATCTGTCGTCATCGTCGTCTCGTTATCCTTCGATGCCGCGCTACCCGCCCTCGCCTTCTCACGGCGATATCGACGTCTCCGAAATTCGCAAAGCTCGTTTCAAGGTATGCGCCCGCCCTTCCGTGCTTCTCACACAAATTTGCCTACGTTTGTCCAATTACATCTGAGATATTGCAGCTCAAGAACAGAGGATATCGAAAAAATTAGTGTAGAAAAAAATGCATAACCAGCTTGCCAAAGGCACTCTAAAAACGCTATTTCATGGGTCTCTAGTTCTGGTAATCAGCGCAGGCAAAAGATGTGCAGCAGGATTTCCACCGTGCTTTACTATGACAGCAATTTTTCAGGGTTGGTGTCCTGGTTGTGGCATGTGAGTTTGCTCTGTACCTAGCAGGATAGGGCTTGGCTATCAGAGACATTCAGACTTGAGATGTGGATTTTCTGGAATGAACAGGTTACAGGGATGGAGTGCGCAGCATGTGCAGGCTCAATTGAAAAAGCCGTCAAAAGGTTGCCTGGGATTGAGGAAGCCACAGTTTCGGTGCTGCAGAACCGAGCTCATGTTGTTTATCGACCCGCTTTTGTACAGGTCTGTTTTCCAACCCTCCTTGAATGTGCTTCCGGATTCCATAACCTTACTAGCGAACCTCTTGTAAAGAGATAGGCCGGATTTCGCTAGTGCAGATTACAGCCAAGGTTTGCAAGCATTGGTATCCTCGGTTGGGTGTTACTGCCTAATTAAAGCCTTTTTCCTCACCTCATGTGTTTATGAACTCTTTAGATTCGCTGTAGAAAGCAAGTAATAAAGATTAATTGAGCTATTGAATCATGGGAAAATTTCATGGATACCCCTGAAGTTTGCAATATTTTCATGGATACCCCTGCTTTTTCAGAAATTGCATAGATACCCTTCGACCATAATTTTCAAGCTTTTGTTTTGTTATGCACGCTACTTCTTTCATGACCAGTGTTAAAACAAGGAGTGCAATAGAACGGAAAAGAAGCAGCGTGCACACAAGGGAGAAAGAAGTGGCATGCACAATATAACAAATGCCTGAAAATTTATGGACCAATGGTATTTCTGAAATTTCTGAAAAAATATGGGTATCTATGAAAATATTGCAAACTTCAGGGGTATCCATGAAATTTTCCCTTGAATTATTTACTAGTGTTCCGGTGAGTTAGAAGACACTATTTGCGTCTTTTTAAGCAGTTTAACAAGTATGCAAGAGTGTGCTTTCATTGAGAGATCGGTATGGATTTATACAAGAGCCAAAAAATCTGGTGAGATCAAGTTTTTCTCACTATTTCCGAGTTTCAAAGTGGGAGGTTTTGGCCAACTCGGTGTATGAAGAGAGATGAGCAGAGGCCGGGATCATGTCTATTATTGGTTTTAGTAATTCTTACCTTTACTGAACGCAGGAAGAAAGCATTCGAGAGGCGATAGAGGACGCTGGGTTTGAGGCAGAAGTGATCTCAGACGACGCCAGTCAACCGAGCACGACGATCAGCCGGTTTCGAATCAAGGGCATGACGTGCACCTCATGCTCAAACTCCATAGAGTCGTCTCTGAACAAGCTTCCTGGAGTACAAAAGGCGGTGGTGGCGCTCGCTACGGAGGAATGTGAGGTGCGGCATGATCCGGGCGTGATATCGCATGCACAGCTGGCGGTAATCATTGACGACCTCGGCTACGAAGCGGAGCTTTTGAGCGCCGGGGAAGAGTTCAACAGATTGCGCCTGCAGCTCGCAACCGACACCACCCCCGGCGACTTCCAGCTCGTGAAAGAAATGCTCTCGGCTCTGGCTGGAGTGGTGTCGGTGGACTTGGTTGAGAACACGGCGACAGTCTCGTATGATCCAGAGAAAGCCGGGCCTCGAGTGTTCATAGAAACCATAGAGCACACCGGCGTGTTCAAGGCGAAGTTGGAATCCCCTCCTGGTCCAGGAAGCCATGACCGGAGCTTGGAAATTGAACACCATAAGAAGTATTTTCTGTGGAGCTTGGTGTTCACGGTGCCGGTGTTCCTGCTCTCCATGGTGCTGATGTACATCCCGGGCGTGATGGAGGGCTTGGAGATGGGCAGGGTCAACAGGCTATCCATTGGAGCGTTTTTGCGGTGGGTCCTGGCGACTCCCGTGCAGTTCGTGATAGGGAGGAGATTCTACGTGGGAGCTTATAAAGCGCTACGTCGTGGTTCGTCGAACATGGATGTGTTGATTGCCTTAGGCACCAATGCAGCCTACTTTTATTCTGTTTACACGGTTCTGCGAGCTGCTACCTCGTCTACTTTCAAAGGAACAGATTTCTTCGAAACCAGCGCCATGCTGATTTCGTTCATCATTCTTGGGAAGTATTTGGAAGTCATGGCGAAAGGAAAAACCTCCGAAGCTATTGCTAAGCTCATGGATCTGGCTCCGGACACCGCCACTCTGCTCACCCTCGACGAGCACGGGACTGTGACCAACGAGAGAGAGATCGACTCTGAGCTCATTCAAAGACGAGACATCATCAAGGTATGTTTTTCACGTTTAATGATACTATTCTTTTATCAATGCCCCGGCCAGTAAGCTGCACTTCGTGCTTGTTTGTAGTGTTTTGGAGGATTTGCAATTTAAGATACTTTGTGGAGCACCAACTCTGGTTAACTGCTATTGTTGTTATTATTCTAGTTCTGCTGCATGCCTCTCTCGCTTGCCGTAACAAGGGCAGACACCATGACTGAGTTTGAGCAGGTCGTGCCAGGTTCCAAAGTTCCCACTGATGGGCTGGTCGTGTGGGGACAATCGTTTGTGAACGAGAGCATGATCACGGGTGAGGCTCGCCCTGTGCCGAAAATACTCGGAGACAAAGTCATAGGTGGCACCATGAACGACAACGGTGTGCTTCATATCCAAGCCACTCATGTTGGGGCGGAGACTGCCTTAGCACAGATTGTTCGCCTGGTGGAAGCTGCTCAAATGGGCAAAGCTCCAGTTCAAAAGTATGCCGATCGTATTTCCACGTATTTTGTGCCCACGGTAAAAGTTTCTCACCTTATTGTAACATTGGCTTATTTTTTCGTGGTTTAAAGAAATGGTTTACCAGAGATATCCTGGGTTTTCATGTTGTGTTTTCCTTTGACTTCCTACATATAAGTGTAAATTAACAATCCAATGGAGTACTCCCTATTCTTCTAGATTAATTGAGCCTCTTTGAACTTTAATCAAGTCAAAACATAAGTTTTTAAGTTACTTATGACACAAAGCGAACTATACACTCCTCTTGACTAATTGCAACCTTGCAGATCCATATCATACCAGTGATCGGTCTTTGGTGGAGCATATTTGCTGTGTAGAAGAAACTAGTAACAGTTTTGTGGTGTGTTTCAGAAAGGTATAAGTATTGTAATGAATTTTTGGAATTGGTCTAGCTCTTTTTCTGAGCTTGTGAAGTGCATGTGGTGTGTAGGTGGTGATTGCATCGTTTATCACGTGGCTAGCTTGGTATCTAGGAGGCAGACTACGGTCTTACCCCAGGTCATGGATTCCTTCTTCAATGGATGAGTTCGAGCTAGCACTACAGTTCGGCATATCCGTACTTGTCATTGCCTGTCCTTGCGCTCTTGGCCTTGCCACGCCCACGGCAATCATGGTGGCAACCGGGAAAGGCGCCACTCAGGGTATTCTCATCAAAGGAGGTCAGGCCCTTGAAGCTGCACATAAGGTTTGTCTCCCCTTCCATTGGCTACTTTATCTTTACAATAACTGCTGCAATTTCTTTCGTCCAGAAAAAAAGTGATACCTTAGATGGTACTGCCACTCATTGAAAGTGTGGAAAAAGAAAAAGAAAAAGCAAAAGAAAAGTCGTCTAGTCGTACTGCTTTATGACACTCAGAAGCTGATGCCATGAAAGGGGATTGGTTGCTTCGTTGTGCTTTTCTGGCTGTAGGTGAAGACGGTGATTTTTGATAAAACAGGGACGTTGACCATTGGCAAGCCTATCGTTGTGGGCACCAAGCTCTTCACAAGCATTCGTCTCCATGTCTTCTACGATACCATTGCAGCAGCTGAAGTAACATCTCTCTCCTCTTCGACTACTTCTCTCTCAACACTCATAAATTTGTAGAAAGTGTCATTTTGATACCTCCAAAAATTACAAAAAGGTATCTGTTGATTATGCAATTCTGGAAATTAATGTTACTAGGGAAAAAAATTGGAAGAAATACCAAGTAGGACATCTAGATTTCTAAAATAAAGGAAGTTTTGACACTTAAACAATATTACAAATAGGCATTTTGACACCCAAATTTTAGAAGAGTGTGTCCTCCGCTTATTTTACAAAAGTGTCAAATTTATGCCTTGCGCTTGGCAAATCAAAAAAAAATCTCTAAAAAGCGGATGGTAGCTGAGTCTCAAAATTTGACGCCCAAAAACAACTTATCTAACTTGTCCGTTGGTATGGTGGGAACTGCTGAAACTGTTCTAGAGTTTGCCATGCATTGCCTTCAAATCGTCCACTAAAAAAAACAAGAAATGCTACCATTGGTACATCTGAGAGTATGAGCATGAAAGGGTTAAATACTCATTAATTGGTGGCTTAAGAGGTACTTAGTAGCCCAATGTGAATTGTAATCTTCTTATTGATCTCATAGTATGTCCCAAGCTTTGTAATCATCAAATGCATGGTTGCTTGGTTCTCTCCAAAAATGCTCTTATGTCAAATTTAACTAAACATGGTTTCATGTAACTGTGGACTTTCTATGTCCATTTTCCAATACTTGCATACATTTTTCCCAAAAGTTTGCATGTTTTCCAATTTAGACATATTTCTCAATGTTTTGCAAGTACGTTCCAATGTTTTGCAAACCAAAGCATTTTTTGGACTTTTACTTATAGACTTTGGATAATCCATGGTTTAATTAAATGCAGCATTCTAGGTTTGGTTTATCCAAGCATATACAAAGCTCTAAAGCCTTGTTGGAGTTGGTGATGCAACGTTTTTTGTGCGGTGCAGGTGAACAGTGAGCATCCGCTGGCAAAAGCGGTGGTGGAGTACGCAAGGAGGATCAACGGAGAGAGCGCCCAGCAGCATGAAGTGCGGGAGTTCGAGGCAGTGCCGGGGCAAGGGGTGCGGGCCCTGGTGGACGGCAAGGCAGCGCTGGTGGGGAACACGAGGCTCATGAAGGAGGCTGGAGTGCTGGTGTCCGAGGAAGCGCGGGAGCACCTGCACGAGACGGAGACGCTGGCGAGGACGGGGGTGCTAGTGGCGCTGGACGGGGAGCTGGTGGGCGTGGTGGCCATTGCGGACCCGGTGAAGCCCGAGGCGAGCAAGGTGATCAGCATCCTCAAGTCCATGGGCGTGCACAGCCTGATGGTCACGGGCGATAACTGGGGTACCGCCATGGCCATTGCCCGAGAGCTGGGCATTGACCGGCCCTCCGTGTACGCTGAGTCCTTGCCAGAAGACAAGGCTCGGATCGTTAAAGAGATTCAGGTTCGTTCCCATCCCTTTGCTCCGGAGGGAGTGGTCAATGGCGTAAAACTTATAAGCACTTCACACTATGTCCCACGTCCCACTGAAATCTTTGAATCTGATTGGTGTAGAGTCAAAAGTTGGGACTTGGCACGTCACACTAGAAGTCCCACATCTTGGTTCATTGCGTTTTGCTTACATGGCAACACTTTTTGGAAGTTTTGGCGTCAAAGAAGGTGGTACTTCACTCAATGTTTGGGCCAACCATTTTGCTTGACCCAACTTTTAGCCCAAATCCCATTAAGTTAGTGTTTTTGTACCAAATACTCATGAATTTTATTAGTACTCCTTTTTTGCGGTTAATAACACAATGAAACTAGGCTCTTGCATTGAGGTGGGACTTGCAGAGACGGGACATGGTATCGAGTCCGACTTGCCCCTTAGAAACCATGTGAAAAACACCATAAGTTGGATTTTATTTTTAGAATCTAAAATTTGTAAAATGCATAGAGATATGATAGGGTATATATAAATACTACAAGGTGTCTTTTCTTTATGCTAAAATAGAAAAACGTATACTTTAGTGTGGATATAAATGTTTTAAAAAAATACGGAAGGTCCAATAAAATACCCTTGTTTCTTATGGGGTACTTTAAATTTTCAAAGAAAAACCCCCAAGATGTTTTGTGCTTATGCCCTTGGGCTTGGTATACTGCACATATGGGTTTATGGACTAAGGTGGAAATAGAGTGCCAATAGTTCAGTGGAGCGTTCAAAACCTAAAACAGGATGGTCACGTTGCCATAAAGTGACATTCAAGTAGCCGGAGCTCGGAAATCTAATCCCTAGATAGATCTGAGATTCATGCTCTCTGGTTCTGTGGCCAGGAGCCCACACATAAACCCTTAAACGACCACAGGGAACCGTAAAATCCTGGCTGTATCGTAATTCTACGGTGATACAAATCTGATTTTTGTTCTTTTCTTGACGCGGATTGTGAATCCGAGCGGCTAGACGAGAGTGCTTGTTCTTGGCGCTCCGACAGCATGTTCATTTTGGGATCCACAGCAGGGATCCGTAAGTCGTAGATACGCTCCAGCTACGTATTCGTAGACCACCTCCAATACAAACACTTCGCAAAGTTAGAAAAACAATTGCAGAAACATATTGAACATTGCAAAAGGTGGAGACAAACAGCAATACACAAACCTCAAAATCTAAGCAAAATCCAAAACAACAACACCTCTAAATATGGGAAAAATACCCTATTTTGGCCGCAGCAGCACACTGGGTCGTTTAGGGGTTAAGTACATCTTTTTCTGGGCTAACCATAGCCGGATTTCAACAAATGTGTGGGCCTAAATTTGAAATCCTGTGAGGCACGGGACCAGTAGCCAAAAAAATCTGTTATGACATGAACTTTGTGTGTTTGGTTGATTGAGTATTTGGTGTTGCATGGGGGGGGGGGTGCGTGCAGGCATCAGGGACGTCGGTGGCGATGGTGGGGGACGGCATCAACGACTCACCAGCGCTGGTGGCAGCGGACGTGGGGATGGCGATTGGGGCAGGCACGGACATCGCCATCGAAGCGGCGGACATCGTGCTCATGAAGAGCAACTTGGAGGACGTCATCACGGGCATCCACTTGTCGCGCAAGACGTTCGCCAGGATCCGGCTGAACTACGCGTGGGCGCTCGGGTACAACGTGCTGGGCATTCCTGTTGCCGCCGGCGTCTTCTTCCCCAGCACGGGCTTCCGCTTGCCTCCCTGGGTTGCCGGTGCCGCCATGGCGGCTTCCTCCGTCTCCGTGGTTTGCTCCTCTCTTTGGCTCAAACGCTACAAACGGCCTGCAGTGGTTGAGCAGATAGGACGTAGTGTCCACCACTAAGGGCATCCTTTCATACAGGATCCGTAATCAGTCAAAGCGTTACACAACAAGAGTTTTGCTTAATCGGTGCTCATGGAAGTGACTTTAGCGACAGGGAGTTTGCCTGATTGGTGCTCATGGAAGTGGCTCTAGCGTCAAGGAGTTTCCCCGATTGGTGCGCATGGAAGTGGCTTTAGCGTTAAGTAAGTTTGGTGACTAATGTATTGGTCATTCTCAAGTTTCAGTTTGCTTCTTTCTTGTTACTGAAATCATTAGTGAGGGCTTGATCTTGCTTTTACAAAACCACTCTCCACCCCCTCACATGGAAGGACGCCCCACTTTCTAGTTTGAACCTTTATCCATACTTGTCTTTCCATCACATCCTTTTACCTCTTGAGCCAAAACTAATAAACTAGATTCATAGAGTGCCGTGTTTGTAGTAAGAGGATGTGAAAGTGAAATAGAACCGGATCAAGATCAACTCAACTTTTTTGAAGGTGTGTGATAGATGGGTTATAGGATGTTATGGTTATTAGAATATGTGTATATGCTTGTTATCCCATGACATTCGATGATTGGGAATCGATTTGGGTTCTTAAGGATGATATGCTTGGCAAAAGAGGATACTAGGAAGAATCCAGAGTAGGACTAGAACTAGCTCAACCTTTCTTTTAGGATGTATTAAGATAGGTTTTAGGATGTTATGTTGTTGTAGTTGTGTTCAGTTGCACTTGCGAGCAGGCGGTGGGTCTCTAGAAATGAAGAGGTGTATTATAGCTCAGGTGTAGGTGTGGGGAGTAACGGACAAAGTGTGCCTGGACCTGGTGAAGCTGTAATAAATATATCGGTTTGAACAATTTAGTGTAAATATTTGCTGCTGAAGTGCGTAATGTGAACACGCCTTCTGGAATGCAGACCGCTTTATGATTCAAGTGAAAATGATTAGAGAGTTTGTGACAGAAATATTGAGTGGAGCATGTTTCATGTTTCTTTTGTTCACTTTGGATTAGTTTAGTTTTGAAAAGCAGAGAAACTAGAGATTTGTGTACAATTCTTTTGCTTCGGTAGTCACAGGGTTCTAGCACAAATTTGGTGCAGTTCTAATTGAGGTATACAGCCTAAGAGCCACTTGAAACTCTGATTGCCCCCGCTGATCTGAAGGCATAGGTGCCACTACAACAATTATTTACATATTTGTGCGCAGATGCAACAAAAGGTTCCGTACAAGCTACTTGGAGCAAAGTTCTTTCACCACGGCGAACAAGTTACACCTTTTCCCTAAAGCACTTCCTGTCATCACAACCTTCAACACAATCCATAGAACATGGTTGTGTGATTGAATACTAGAACACTTCACCAAATGAATTCCAATAGTCTACTAGAAAACATATGCTACAAGAGTTTGAACAGGAATAAAACCAAGACCACCACCACAATCATCAAGAATATCATCGTCATCAGCGACCACCCTTGGCCTAAGTTCTTATTCAGAAACCCGAGTCTTCTCTGAGCTGCCTGTAGGTCAGAAATGAGACAGAGTGAGTTGCAATTCTCTTTTGGATTTATGGTTATATAAAGAAAGTAGAATCTCACTTGCCACGAGCACATCATACACACGAAACAGATAATTGCAAAATGAACAAGAGAAGTACAATCAAGAAACATTGAAATACTCCTGCTGCAACAGACCCTGGAGACATCATACGGAGTCTAAGCATCCATACCAATGATATTCTAGACCAAGTTGGAACTTACCACAAGCTTGTTGTTCGTTACATCTGCGCTTTCGTTCATGTCGTCCTGCAAGAATTAAATGAACATGCATAAGCATACATAAATCCAATTTGAAGATGTTACGGCATAGAAAACAAAAAGATAAAATACCAATTTCGGCATGAGTATGATAATAGCTATGTACCAGTAAGCGGGTGTGAAGGTCCAGCTCTTCGTTAACAGCAAGTGCAATATGCTTTGTACTATGTACTGTTTTTTCAAGACTCTCCAAATCTTCATCTTGCTCTGTATCACAAAGGATTATGTAAGCTCCAGCAGAAACAAATAACACCAAGTACAAACTTGTCAGCGTCCAGACTGAGCAAGAGAAACAACCATTGCGCTTACAATAAAGAACACATCGTTAGTTTACCTTTCATTATTTGTCTTTGTAAATTCACAAGTCCACTATTATCCACACCCTGAGTTCGATTTGTCTCCACTGGTGCAAATCCACCTTCCATCAGACTTTCCCTGCAATACCATACTGTTAAAAATAACTGCACAAAAACTGAAAACAGGAGTCAACTACAGACCCGATCTATGACACAAATTACAAACATATTCCCACAGTATTTCCTCCTATAAATCAAAACACAAACATCTAATAGCATTTCATCAAAAAGTAAAGAACGCTAACCTGTTGGCTTGCACGGAGGAAAGAGATGCAGCCATTTGCTTAGACTTATAACGGAAATCCAAGAGCATATTTTGTCGCCGATAAATCTCCTTCTCATTCCTAGATCCAACACACGACAACTTTCAGTACAAAAGCAAAATTTAGGGTAAACCTGGTTCGCAAACGCTCCCAAAGGTGGAACCAGTTCACAAATACCATCACTCCCATACAGTTTGCTAGAATTGCGAAGTTATACATTCCTCAACACTTCGCCATTCACCAAATCAAGCACGCTCATCCATGTGCGATCCCTACAGACTGAGGGCCAAAGACGATGAACAATCCACCTTTTAAGCGATAGCTTTAAAACTATCAAATATCGCACAACGCCCTAATTTAACAAGTATTACCATTTTTATCTACCCAAAGCGATAAGATTTATTAGGTCACACCAAAAGACCAAGTGAAGAATGTTAGTACAACATAACAAGGGAATGAATGAACCTTGATTTTCACTATTGACATGATAAGAACAAGATGATGAAGAGGAGAATGCCGTTGCGAAGAGATTGTACACTTAGCGATCTATAGTGTATTTCGAAATGCCTTCACGATGTGTTTTTGCAGTGGATTTTAATCGGGAATGCCATTTTTGGTAACACTCGCGTAATATTGACACACAACTACGCAACACTTATCCAGAATCGACTGTACACGCCATTTCCACATAAACGTGCAAGTGATCAAGCAAAAGCTATAAAAGTAGAGTTAAGAGATACTAGCAACTCACAAGCTTCCTTTCAAAGGCGCACTCTGAAGAAGAGATTCGAGGCGATCCAGCTTATTATTCAGCACCGCAAGTTTCCGCCGAGTGACCGAAACAATCCGCGTGCCCTCACTCGAGTGAGGAGGAAAGTTGTTTTTCTCCGCGATCCGGCCTTCGATTTCCTCCACCACGCGACCTGCCTCCTGGAACTCCTTCGTCCATGAATCCGCCATCGCTCAAACAACGTAACCCCAATCCTACAGAAACACGACCACTCCAATTCCCTCAAGTCCTCACTCCCGAGTCCCGATTCAACCACACAAAAAAGCAATTGTATCGTCTACTAAACCTCCAAATATAACTCCGAATTGCAAAAATAGCCACTCCAAACCCTTGCTAGGGTTTCGATAAGTTCAGGATTGTTGATACGTGAAAAAAAATTTAAAAACCGCAGAAATACATCCCTAAAAACGCGTTAATGCAAAATTAGAGATCCTAAACCCTCACTGCTGCGCTACTCCGTTGCCCGTCGCGTGTAATCGATGAATTGCAAGGGAATTTTGCGAGGGCAAGGAGGGAGGCAGCGGAGGAGAAGGCTTGCAAAACAGGGAAAGAGGACTACGGTCGGGACGCGGGAACTTTTCACGGAATCTAGAAGGTATCGTAGGAACGCGTGGAAGGTAGAAAGGTTAGTAAGTTGGTACACTAAATAGTGTATTTAGGACCTAAATTTAAATTGGAATTTTGTATTTGGTGCTAGTTTGGCGATTGCCTTGTTTATTTTGGGTGCAAATCTGGCTTATTTTTCAGTGAAGTTCACATGCGATCCTCAATTTTTTTAGTGCAAAAAGACATCTAAAGTAAATGATTTGTGGCATGATATGTGGGAAAAGGGGGCAAAAGCAGTCCCTTCATTGGTGAATTTTGGTGAATCACACTTAGTGTTTTCATTGGCTTTTGCACTAATTTTAGGCTCCTAAAAAAAATCATTTTTTGGCAATTTGTCACCCCAAACAAAAACATTGATTTAGGTTGCCCCATACTAATTTCTTGACATTCCAGAATATATGTATACTTATTGGTACTATAGTAGTTTTCATTGATAATTATTGCAATAAACATATTTTAAAGGGTTTAACAACAACAATGAAGTTGTGAAAAATAAATTAGTGGTGTTTAGGCCCCAAATCATGTGAAACTCTAATATCTAGAAAGTTGCAATGCACCCCCAAGTGGCCATGTTATGAGTTATGAGGTAGCTTTCCAAGGTAAGGCAACCTAAATACACTATATAGTGTAGTGATTAACCCATTAACGCCCGATCGACCAGAATATGGTCAATTTCCCGTGTATTTCCGGACCTCCGGGGGTTAATGGGTTAAGAGCATCTCATGTAACCCTCCAAACGTCCCCTCCCTTTTAATTTTTGGATGATAAGCAATCAATTTTAGTGTGTGTTAGCCTCTACTTTTACTTTCCCTCTTTAAATAAGCCATATTTGAAGGGGTCACTAAACCCTCTATAAGCTATATTTTCTCTTGGAATTATCAAGTTGTCATAGCTTACTTATTACTTTTGAAAATTCCTTAACTTGCAATTGGTTAACAATATGTTTAGTCAATTGCACTAATTGGATTATAAGTGACCATTTCACCTTAAATGGACACAAGGGAATTGAAAGAACCTCGGTAACTACATGGTTGCAAGAGATGCTCTAAGAAAATAGATACATGGAATTTTCTTGGTATAAATTGTACATTTCTCAAATGTAAAGATCAACAAAGATTTCTAGAAAATGGAAGTTGAAAATATATATGCATGGGGTTATAAATCTATGTAAGTTAGTAGGCTTGAACTTGAGGAAACTACTTATAGAATTCAGTGAGTCTAGAGAGCATAATTATAAATTTTGAAAACAAAAATCTACGTCTTTGGTTGATCGGAGAAACATGGATATTTAATAGGTTTTAGAAATCTAAAGTCAACAAAATTAAGTAATTTGTTATTTTATAGTTTCCATATTAAGGATTTTCTAAAATTTTTAAATCAAAAAACTATTAGAGGTGGTTGAAATCTTCACAATATACGGGCCAAGAAAATACAAAATCACACCCACAAAAACATAGAAAACCCCATGTGGTCTCACTTTTTCAGTTGAAACTCAAAGAATTTTTCAGTGCAAGGATAGCTATCGTAACGTTCCCCTTGTTGTGCTACATTTAACTAATTTTGCCCAATCGAAAAACCTAATCAGAGAAACCACACTACATGACAATGAAAAGTTGGAAACTATAACCAATTTGTGATCCCTATATATTGCATGAAAAAATCCTCGATGGTCGGAGGGTGTAAGGTAGGAGGCTCTAACTTGGACCATGCTCTAATTTGGATCAATTTTAAGAAGGGTTGGTATATTAGATCAAATATCTATTACTATCATTGACGAGTTAGGTGAGCTTAGCAATTTTGCTAAACTCATCACCCAACGCATCAATAACAATAATAGATATTTGATTTAAAATGTCACCCTTACTAAAGTTGATCAAAATTAGAGCATGGTCCAAGTTAGAGCCTCCTACCTTAATTCAAGTTGGATTTACTTAACTTTGGAATATCTTCCTTTCCTTGCTTTCTCACACAAAATAGCTCATGTTTGTAATTTTTGCACCTTGCTAGGTATGCAAAACTTTTTAGTATTCTCATGAGAAATTTTGATTTTACTTAAGAAACACCTAGTAGCTACAAGGGAATATTGTCAATTTAATCATTTTGTGTCAATTTGGACACATTTAGTCAATTAGGACATGTCAATTTGGACACCGTTTCTTTCTAGTGATTTTGAAATTAGTCAATTTTGTCCTCGTTTGTAGTTTTAACCCCTAAAGGACCAAGACCTTTATTTTGGCAAAAGACACTCAAAACTGCCATTTCTATGGCAAATAGTAAAAAAGTTTGAAAATTGGGCTTTTTGCATATTTAATTGTAGGATCTTATACTAGACTAGTATAAAAATGTGAAAAATAATAATTCAAAAACCTTGACTGCACATATTGCAAGATATTAGTGTTTAAAGTGTAAAAAAAAAAATTTTTGCACCTTGCATGATTAGATTATTTGACTTTGAATATTTTTAACTTAAAATTTTTGCACCACAAAGTTTGGAGGTTTTAATTTTTATGGTCAAAAATTGAGTTGAGAATCTTTCAAAAAGAATTTTAAAAATAATACTTAATTTCATTCTTAAAAAAAACTAGGTAGAAGAAGGTATGAAATTGAATAAAGACTTAATTTGTTAATAACCCTGCAATGGAATTGAAACACAATAATCCCAATAGCATTAGAGGAAAAATGAGCTCAAGAAAAGGCCTCCCAACCTTGACAAACCACCTTATTTTATTTAGGTAGGAGAGGCATAGGTAAGATACCTACACATGTGTCTCTCCCTTGTGTGTGAACTACTCAAGTGTATCATAGTACATAACAAAAGGATTGATGATGGAAAACAATATTATAACATGACAATGACAAATGCAAGGACCTTCAGTTAGCATTTAAATTTTTGGCAAATTTTCACCAAAATTTTACCTCAAAAGATTGCTGGCTACCATTAGACTAAGAAATCCATGTGAAAAATTAGATGAAATAGCCAAATCCTTCCTAGAGGACAATCCCAATTTGCCAAAGTTTGGATGAAAGTAACTTGTATTAGCAGTTTTTTGGATGAACTTTTGTATGTCATTCATTTGCTCCAATTTCAGACAAAATTTCCTTACATGCTTGCATTTTGGGGTGTGGGTTGCTCTACCCTGACCAAAAAAAAAATTAAGCCCTGCTTTAGTGGGACACAAGAATAAACTAGGACTAGAATTCCCAATCAAACAAGGACACTCATCAAACTAAAAGCATATGATATTGTAAAAAGAAATATTTCTCATGAAGTACTTGTAAGCGGGTCTAGGGGATTAGTCTCTTTTTATTTGAAAAATGACATTACATTAAAATGCTTTTGACCCCTCCAATCACTTCCCATAGGGGCCTTCTCTTGAGCTCATTTTTCCTTTAACCCCTGAAGGACCAGACCCTCTTTTTTAGAAACATAGCGATTTTGGGCAGGTACTTGTGATTGAAGCTTTTCATATTTTAGGCTGAAATTTCAACAGAATGTGGGGACAAGGATTATCTTTCATATGCACTAAATTTCATGGCATTTGGAATTTTGAGTAAAAAATTATGGCCTAATATGCTGTTCTTAACGTTCGACAAGCAGCCTAGGAAGATTTTTAGAAATCGTTTCTTTCAAAAAAAATTTAATGGGTTTAGGAGATTTATGTGAATGTATGAAGCTTTGAATTATTCTATCTGGATCAACGAGATGAAAGTTATGAGGATTTTTTGTTTGTGGGCAGTTATGGACTCTCTACTCCAAAATAAACTTTGAAGTCCTTTATTTTACTCAATTTTCAATATTTTGGAAAAAAAAACACAACCAAAGGATGAATATTGTTTATGACAACATTATGACCTTTGGGATTGGCATTTTTCATTTCCACAATTAAATTCTTAATAATTTTGTGGTTTGAATCATTGTATACTTCTTTTTCTTTACTAATTTTTTTCCATATGTTATATAACTCCAAATTATTTGAAACTTTTTTGGCATGTACTTTACTTAGGTGGAATAGGGAATTTAGAGAAGCACCACCCACATGGCCTTTTTTCCTTAGGAATTTCACCTTCTAAAAGGTAGCTGCCTGATTTTTCATAAGACATTTTGGAATATTCAAACCATTCTAACTTCCAATCCACGTAGTGAAAAACTCTGAAATTTTTTCTACATCTTTTAAAACTATTCTTCTACAAGATCTTATAGTCACATATGCATAAAAATGTTTTTGTTTTCAAATTTGGTTGATGCTCTAGAAATGGTAGTTTTGAAGAGTTTTTGGTGAAAACTTTGCTTGGTACTTTAGGGGTTAATGCGAGATTGTTCCAGAAAGCAAACTTCACCCTTTCCAACAATTGTTTTTGAAAAAATGTTAAAATTGCATTCAAAAATGAAGTTTGTAAGTTATTTTTTCAAGAAGATGCTTAAATTGCCCAAAAAACAAGATGGTTCATATCTTTCTCATAACTAGTCCAAATGAAATGAATCAAAGCTTTAGATGTAGAGAAAACTATAACCTATGAGAGAAAAAAATCAAGTTTTTGTAAAAAAAAATTGCTACCTAGTCTCCCCAAATTTGTGCTTATTTGGGCATAACTTTTGCTCTCGGACATATGTTGGAAGTTAAATCATATTCCACAAAAGCTAATGTGTTTTCCTATCTTCAAAAAAAGTTTTAAAAAATCAAGACAAAAATTGAGGTCGTAGGTGCCTGCCAAAAATCCCATTTGTCCCCCAAAGGGACAACAGTCCTTGAGGGGTTTTAATCAAGGTCTTTTGAATGCATATGTGATTCAAATTTCCTAAATTCTATATTTTGAAGACAAATACCCAAACTCTTACGATTTTTGACAGATGAAGAATGTGAGATTTTCCATCCTATCCTTAGGGTTGTTTCACACTATGGCCAAAGGTCAAGAGGCCATCAATATTCTCCAATCAAATTGCATGAAACTAAAGACTTTGGCCTCTCATCCCTTCACACTAGAGGCCAAAGTCCAAAGTCCCTCACCCCCATGACATCATTATTTCATTCAAAACGACAACCTCTTATGAAAAGTTTGGGTCAAGCAAAAATGGAGACCCAAACTATGTTTGAGAGGCTCTCAAATCTTTTTCCTAAAATAATAAAAATTGACAAGATTTTGGCTAATAGATTTGAGAAGTCTAATAAATGTTATAACTTTGAACTTGGCCTTTAGAGGTTTCGCACTATGACCATTCAAGTTGAGAAGCCATGGAAGTTCATTGCCAAGAGTTTGGTTTTTGGACTTGACCTTTGAAAACTTCACACTAAGGACAACCAAAGGTGTCAATATCAATATTTTACTACCTATTTTCAGCCCATTTCTTTGGCCTCTCAACCAAATTTGGTCACTCAATTCCATGGCCTCTCAACTTGGTCAACCATAAGTGGCTCTCACGAAATGACATGCCATCTAACCTTAGCCCACACATTTGAGGGACGCATTTTAAAGTCATGTGTGAAGTGTGAACCCACGTCAAGGAAGACAACAAAATATTGTGATATAAATGCGTCCAACGTTCCAATGGGAAATTGGGTATGAGCGTTCAATTGAAAGATATAAATGCGGAACTTTTTGCCAGTGACGCCCAAAATCTCCCTGGACATTCCTCACGTGAACCCCCCAGCAAATCTGCTTGAAAAAGCGTGGACTCTGGCATTACAGCCACGTCAGTCTCCATGGCAAGGATGAAACCAAGCCACGCTTGCAAAGCTCCTGAACTCTGAAGTTCGCAACAACCCAGCTACTGTACCCCTGTGAGATTTCTGACATGATCTGGGTACTTCAAACAATGTACTTTCAAAAGGAAAAAAAGGACTTTAAAATACTCTCACATATCCGTCAGCAAGGTCAGATGAAAGAAGAGATTTGCACTTTGCACGTTCAAATTTTAATGGCAAGGTGGAAGCACCCATACCCAATAACTTAAGCGATTACCCAATAGCTTAAGTGATTCTGCAACAAATTGCAAAGAGTTTGAGGCAACAAATGTTTATCCCATGTAGGAAGGTAAGATATATTGAGATTGCAAATTTCTTATTATTTTATTTGCATAATTGAAATTACTGTGAATTTTGGGAGTCACAAAGTGCTTTGAACTCATTGTTAACCTCTAAACTCATGTAATTCTGATAATAACCAAACTACTTTCCGCTCATTACTTCCTATTTCACTTTAGGAGACATGGCATAATTTAAATGGCCCCAACCTTAAAAAGGACATAAGGACACATTCCAAAGCACCTATCCGTGCTAATATTGGAAATAACGCACCCTATTGGTTGGATATGAGATGTTGTTGGCTATGGGGGGTTCCACCTTAGAGTCATACTATTTTTGACTTTTTATTATGTTTTGATGGCTACACCAGTTGACAATCCTGTAAAAACTAAACTTGTAAACAAAAAGCTGCAAGTAAATTAACCCCAATGAGATTCGAGATTCACCATCTTTCGTTCTCTGCCCACCAGTAATGCCCCTGCATCCTCGTCGCCATCACATCCTCATTTTGTTGTTGTCCTTGTTGTTCCAAATTGTATTGATCATGGTGCTGGCCTTATTGTCTTAGCACCTTATTGTCTTAGTTGCATTGATCATGTTCATTGTCTTATAGCCTTCGGTGCTTTCCTTGTCTAGTTGTTGACGTAGTATGATTGTGAGCTTTGGTACTACAGTTGTGCACATCACTTTTGCCAACCTCACCTTGCTAATTATTTTGCTATTCTATTCTAATTATGGATGACTTGCTGTCCTGTTGGTGTTGATTGTCTTGTTGCTTGTACTCTTTCTCATCATTTTCTTGGTTGCTGTCTTCTTATTGTAAGACAATGTTGTTGTTGATCTTGGTTATGAAAAAGACAATCATTAGCAAAATTATGAGTCTTTCAAGTGCCCCTTAATTTGTGAGTCGCTTAAAATGTATTGCTCCTAGGTCGGTCGGGTACATTAGAAGTGCGTATCAAGTGTTCACTATCTTGTATGCCTTTCCTGTATTAAGTGTTACAAAAGCACAAATGTAATATGGTATCCAAACTTGAGTTGACACAATCAAGTACAGTGCCATAATTTTGTTATGATTTTTTGGTGTTGTGCAGTATCATGATTGAATGATTGCCTTGTTTCTATGGGAACTCAAGAGTCTTAGCCATCATTGCACTCTCAGATTTGAATTGAGAAAAGTAGGTTGTAAGATATTTTTCATATCTCAAAATACACATTAAAACCAATATTAGTTCCTTTGAAAGGGGTTTAAAGGGGGCATCTAAAGTATTCATAATCTTGCTAATGGATATCCTAATAATATACTACGTTGTTAATGCATGTAACAAGATAATACTACATGAGACCTTTCTGATCTTGTCCTCCTTTTTTTGAAAGAAAAGTCACTAATAAATGCTACATGAATTGTTCTGGTATACCAAATGTATGTTGCAAATTCTTTTCATGTTGTTTAGTAGTCATTGATTAAAAAACGTGATAGCTTTCCAAAGATTAATTAACTTAAAAAAGTTCTAATTTCCTACCCCATATTACTTCACCATGATGATACATAGTTGTACAAGGTTGTTTATTAAAAAGCGTTACATGAAAAGAAGAAATTTGGGTACAACGCTCCCACCAACATTTCTTTGTGTTTTATAACCTTAATCCCAAAATGCCAAGAACATTTTTCATCCTCCAGCTCCAAAAAAAACTTATGTATTGAAGATTTAAGCCATTTTTCATTTGATTCTTTATCAAAAGTGATCTTAAACACACATTCCATCATGGAAGGCAATAAGTTACCTAATTAAATGCCCTCATATCTTTAGATAACCCAACTCTTGAGAAGATTCATGAGAAGATTTAGAGACACAGTGTCAATTCCCAAGCTACCTTTTTTGCAATTTTCATGAGGACACCATGCATCATCGACTTTTGCAACTTTTAAAAAGAGTATTATAATTGTGGAGCACTAGCCAATGTGCATTGAACACTAGAGAGATCTGTAGCCGGGTTGGTCACTGTGACCAACCCGGCGTTCAAGGGTTAAAGCAATATTTCTTCAGGTTTCATGCCAAGTGTATTCAAGCTAACATATGACATAGGAAAAAATGAAAAGTACAGCCATTGTCATAGAAAAATGCTAGTTTGCATTACGTCCATGTAGCGATTCCTTTACAAATATTCAATACACCTCCATTGAAAATACAATGACCAAGAACTATCAATATTACCGCTGTTCCAGTCAATTTGTGATTCTAACTAAAGCTGGCCGGGTGTTGTAAGAAGCCAACTTCCAGTTTTTGTATTGTACAGTGCCCCTCAATATGTTTACGTTCGGGCTCATTTTGCCCTTCAAAGGACTTTGGTTAAAATAGAGTATATTTTGCATTTTTTAAACTTGAATCACGGTTTTGTAAATCTTATGCACTCTCAATCAAGCATACCAAATTTTAGTTCCAAAAAATCAAAACCCCATTTTTGGTAAATAGTTTTGTATTAAAATCACAATTTTATATGAAAATTAATTGAAGGACATTGGTGATGAATTTTTGAGATTTGATTGAATGGGTATGTAGGAAACATCCATATACACCCTTTTCATGTTAAGAACATATCATTAAGTAACACAAACATGATCTACAAAGAAATCAACATGAGTTGTGGTAGGACCACAATTTGTAAAATAGAGATTTCTTTGTTTTAGTCATATTTTGCTATTTGACTCATATGCTATGACTAAGTTTGTACCTATGAGCATGGCAATATGTTCACTTGACCAAAAGCTAGTTAAAAATTAGAGATGTCTATTTTACAAATTGTGGTCCTACCACACCTCATGTTGATTTCACGTTGATTTCATTGTAGATCATGTTTGTGTTACTTAATGATATGTTCTCAACATGAAAAGGGTATATATGGATGTTTCCTACATACCCATGCAATCAAATCTCAAAAATTCATCACCAATGTTCTTCAATTAATTTTCATATAAAATTGTGATTTTAATACAAAACTATTTACCAAAAATGGGGTTTTGATTTTTTGGAATTAAAATTTGGTATGCTTGATTGAGAGTGCATAAGATTTACAAAACTGTGATTCAAGTTTAAAAAATGCAAAATATACTCTATTTTAACCAAAGTCCTTTGAAGGGCAAATGAGCCCGAACTTAAACATATTGAGGGGCATTGTACAGTCAGGTACCAAGTACATACGAAATGCTAATTTGAGCCTGTGAGCTTTTTGGTTAAAACATGGAGTACAATGGGTCCATTTTGGTAGGAAAATATATCATTGCATCCTTATGCAATGTAAAGCAAGTATACCAAATTTCAGTTCCTAAAAACCAAAACTCCATTTTTGGTGAGTTGTTTTGTAAGTAATTCATGGTTTTACATGATGATTTATTAAAAAATATTGGTGATGAGATTTTGAGATTTGATTCCTTGGATATGTAGGAAACATCCATATGCACATCTTCCATGCTAAATAAACCCCCCTTAAGTAACAAAAACTTTACCAACAAAACATTCAATGAAACCCGTGTTAGGCCCAAATTTTGTAAAATATGTGTTTTTTTAATGAAAATCAAAATTTGTTGTTTGATTCAAATATTGTAACTAAGTTTGTATCTCTAAACATTATATTTTTTTTACGTGATGAAAAGCTAGTTAAAAAACAAAAATACATATTTTACAAAATTTGGGCCTAACACGGGTTTCATTGAATCTTTAGTTGGTAAAGTTTTTGTTACTTAAGGGGGGTTTATTTAGCATGGAAGATGTGCATATGGATGTTTCCTACATATCCAAGGAATCAAATCTCAAAATCTCATCACCAATATTTTTTAATAAATCATCATGTAAAACCATGAATTACTTACAAAACAACTCACCAAAAATGGAGTTTTGGTTTTTAGGAACTGAAATTTGGTATACTTGCTTAACATTGCATAAGGATGCAACAATATTTTTTCCTACCAAAATGGACCCATTGTACTCCATGTTTTAACCAAAAAGCTCACAGGCTCAAACTAGCAGTTCATATGTACCTGGTACCCAACTATATTGTACAATACCAGTTAATATTGATAGGTAGAACCTATTTTGGCATTTCAAAGAAGTTTGTATAATAAAAAGTGTAAAGGTTATTTTAATCTCATACTTTTGGTATATGATTCTCATGCAATCTCAAGTGATTATACCAATTTTGGTTACTAAAAACCAAAATCCTATTTTTGGTAAGTTGCATTGTGTGAAAATCATGGTTTTACAAGAAAGTTGATTAAAACACATTAGTGATGAATTTTTGAGATTTGATTGCATAGATACGTAAGAGACATCCATATGCACATCTTTCCTTTTAACAAACATCTTCAAAAAGTTTAAAATTTTGTCAATAGAGATTCAAATGCTCAAGTAATCATGACCAAATTTAGTAAAATAGATAATTCTTCATAGTAATTAAATTGTGCTATTTGACTCATATATTATGATTAAATCTATACCTTTGAACATGATGATATGTTTATTTTGCCAAAAGCTAATTAAAAATTGGAGATATTTATCTTACTAAATTTGATCATTATCACGAGCATTTGAACCTCTATTGACAAAATTTTAAACTTTTTGAAGATGTTCATTAAAAGGAAAGATGTGCATATGGATGTCTCTTACCTATCTATGCAATCAAATCTCAAAAATTCATCACTAATGTGCTTTAATCAACTTTCTTGTAAAACCATGATTTCACACAATGCAACTTACCAAAAATAGGATTTTGATTTCTAGTAACCAAGATTGGTATAATCACTTGAGATTGCATGAGAGTCATATACCAAAAATATGAGATTAAAATAACCTTTACATTTTTTATTTTACAAACTTCTTTGAAATGCTAAAGTAGGCTCTACCTATCAATACTAACTGATATTGTACAATCCAAATGCAAAGCACCAACCCATCAAGTGTGTGCAAATGTGTCTTATCAGCTAAATGCGCAAGCAATCACTACTGCAGTATGCACAAATACGGCTACATTTGCATCTTTCCTACCAAAAACATCTTTCATCAACGAACAACATCATAAGGTTGAAATTAAGTTTTTACTATATGAAAAGATTTTTCAACCAACTTCAACTTACTATGACAGTCGCATTTGACAACACCGCACTGCAACAATGGATACTCACCCAACTCTAAACATCCAATTGTTCTCAACTGAAAAACCGAGGTTACAGAAATTGCTGTCCTAGAAATTTCAGACATAAGACACAAACAATAGTGATGGAAAAAAAATGCAAAACAAGCTAAGAAGAGACGCTGATGAAAACGCTAAAAACGGCAAGCCTATCTGATCTTTCAATTCTAATTGAAGATAAAAACCTTGCAAAATTCCTCATCTCATCGATTCTTAGCTACAACCTGCGCGCTCTCCAGATTCCAACAGTTCACCAACCATGCCTGAGATCGGGAGCTTTCACATCGACACCGGCAAAACCTGCATATGCACAAAGCCAAGTTCAATGTTATGTTACAAAACCGAATGTTCAAACACCCTCTACATTGAATGTTTTCACGTTGAACACATTACAAGGGTAAAAACACTAGTATTCACCACTGTAGCATTCAAATGTAAACGCAAGCGCCTGAGTTAGCAGAATGGTGACAGATCCAAGCAGGCATTACCTGATGAACTGAAGCAACTTGAGAAGACGATGCAGACCTCGTGCCAAACCAATTCGCCGTCGAGTCATCGAGAGAATTTTTTGAACGAATGTATAAGAAATGGAATTAATATGTGGGGAATAACTATCCAGATCCATGCAAATGGACCTCAGTAATAAGAAAATATGAGAATCAGCAGTCTACGTGATTGGGATGAGCTCGGCAAAAGCAGCCATATGATCGGCTCTCAAGCCCAAGGAGAGGCTCAAGCTGCCATCCTGCACAGGGCTGGGCAATATATACGACAGACCTTCATAAGCGATGACACACGGTCCCATGAAGACCGGTTTTCCCCAGCCGAAGTCGCAATCATACACCGGCAAGCGCGCCCAGCTTGTGATAGCTAAATTCGGAGAGTTGAAGTGGCGAGGGCCGCGTACGTGCTGACTCAAATCCACTTCCAACTCCAAATAATCTATCGCCGATCGCATGTACTCGTCGTTCATTTGCGCCAACGCGTCGCGAATCTACAGCACAACAAGAACATGTCAGTGCAACAAATCCTTTGCAATTCATAAGTACTAAACAAAGTAACACCCTCTTTCAAACAAAGTTTCGGTTACACTTAAGATTAGCTGAAACTGTGTTTTCGTAGAAATTATTTCCAACAACTCTGCAATCAAACCGCAAAGACTGCGAAATATCGAAAATGTCCACTTGATATTGCAATAGGAACCGAAGGTAGGGCTCAATATTCCAAAAAAACATGTCACAAGGTCTAAAACGATGCTGGAAATTGGTCTGCAAGTCAGAGCTAACCTTGCGAGCAGCGTAGGTCACTGGATTCCGCACCAACTCGCCCGCCGTCGCCATTGGTGTGCAAGTGAAGATCCCGTTGCCGAAATAGCCCTCCGGCAATGGTGGTACGAGCCGCGATCTCCCGTCTGTCGCAATAAACAGCTTGACTTCTTGAGACGGCTCCAAGTTTCGAGCTTGTGTGGCGCACTTCCATATGTGGCCCGACAGCATTTCATAGCTGCTGAATGTCACGTCGGTCTTTGCTTCCACCGCCATCTGCTTCAGCCTAGCCAGTTGCTGTTTCGTGAATTTGAAGACCCGCACTGCCATAGGAATGTCCTCCTCTTTCACGTTGTGAAACTCTTTTGTCAGCTTCAACTGCGCGACCTGGTGCGTTCCATCATTGACACTGCTGCCATCCCCGTTCTCACCGTGCCTCCCGTTGCTCCTCCCGTCTGTGGCATGAGATCCGTTGACTCCATGCCCGTTTCCGTTCATGTGAGAGACGCCTTTCACATATCCGTTCCCGTTTCCAACACCGTTGCCAATTTCCGGTTTCAGAAGTTGTGGCGGATCTTCGAACTCGATGTGTGTATACTTCGGAACCGGAGGACTGTTCGCTTTCAGCAGAGTTCGGTCGATGAACGGCTGGACCGTCAGAGGGACCCCTCTCGCCATCTCCGACCACGAGTTGATGCAGTGGATGCCCGACATGCCATCCGCAACGTAGTGGTGCTGCCCGACTCCTACTGATACACCCCCGCACTTGAAGAACGTGACCTGCAACCAAAACGTCCGAGATCAGGGCAGTCGAAACAACGATGAGGACAATATTGCGGACGCATTGGGAAAAGGGAGGGAGCTATTGCCACCAGGGACGGTCCCATCCTCCAGATTCGAGTCATTCCGCCTGCGCTTTTTAGGGTTTTCTACTTCCATTTCGACACTCATCGATTTTGAGCTGTAACCTCTCGAAAGATGTTGCAAAAACGTTACAGTTGAAGCTGAGCGAGAAAGGTCTCGAACACCGTTCTTTCGAAAACCTCGCAGAGAAAGCGCGCGGCACTGACCTGGATGACTTGAAGAGGGAACGAAGAGATGCCCTGGGAGTCGTCCACTTGAGGCACCAACTGCCGAAACCAGGGATCCGGGGCAAACTCGCCAAGGTCTGCAATTGCAGCACTGGTCTTCGCCTCCACGAGCAACGACCCTTGCGCATTACAGTCAATGTCGATCCTCCCTTTCTCTCCGAGTTTCATCCTGCCAGCCATCGGGTAAAACGGCACCAAGGTCCTCCCCAGCGCTTCCGCCAGCTTCTCGTGGTTGAAGAAGTCCGCACTGCCGTCATTCTTGTAGAAGTACACGCTCTGCACATGAATGCGAGCAGTGGTGAGGTCGACACTGGAGTTCCAGAGAATCCTCTTCTGCGTCGGTTCCAAAGGCCGAACCATCGATTGCTTCCGGATGGTCACGTCCATGGTGAAGCTTGAATGTGCTCCTGCAACTGAACCTTTCAAAGCAGTTCCCGGTAGCTCACAACTAACTCGAAGGTCACAGGTTAGCGACAACCTCGAACTGCAGATGCAATCTTCTAGAGAACTGGATTGCTAGATTGAACTCCTCCCACTCCCTACCTACATTGCCGTGGTTCTCTAGAACGAACTGTAATATAGTAACAGCCAATTCGGAGCCATGTGAACCAAACTTGGACAGCGTGGAAAAAACTGCATGCTCTAAGGTAGTACGCTCGAAAACAGTTCGCTCATTTTGAACCATCCAGTAGCTTGTTGTGAAATGGTGCACACTGGTGGTTCTTACATTAGCCTCTTACAATTCATTGAATGCATGAAAAAAATTTGTTTTTAATTGCAAGGACCAATCATTCTCCTTGCTTTCTTAAATCTTTTCACAACTTGAAAGGTCTAAGGTTAATAATAAGTACCTATGACACATGTACTTTGAGAATTCATAAGTAACTCAAAAATGTTTCAAAAAATATGAAACAACTTATGTTGCATTCAGCATCTATTTCTCTTTGTCTGAAAAATGAACTAAAAATCCTTCCATGCACGGAAGACCATGAAAAAGAGGGATGAGCCCTTAGATGGGCGGTTTTCGAGCGTACTACCTTAGGTTCCTGCAGATGCCAAGAGGATGAAAAGCCAACTAAGTCACTGTCCTGCTGTCAGAATAGGTCAGTACCTGGGCGCTCCTGCTCAGAGTTTCTTCATCTGAGAAACTTTCGCCATAAAAACTGCCCACGTTTTTCATTGTATTTCCTGTTGACTAGGGCGTAGGGAGGGTCGTTGCAAAAGTGCACGAAAGCACAACCTAAATATTTCCGATACTATTCCCTTTGGCCACGTTTCCCGATAGGATTCCTAATTTTAGTTGACAGTAAAAATGAACCCAAATGGATGGTTACCCTGGCCCACCTTTTTTAGCGCGCGTACGGCGTAAAATCATGTTCAATGTACTCGGAGAACCGGCATTTAACCCCTAAACGTCGAGGAGGACGAAAAACTCCGGCTCTGAAAAAAGATTCTGTGATTCAGAAAAAAGATTTTCTTCATCTGATTTTTTTTTTTTTAAAAAAGCGACCATAAACACATGGTCCATCATGGAAGACAGAAATTTATCTTTTGAGATGCATTCATTTTTTTTGTAACTCAAATTGTGATGAGATTCAAAAATATGGTGTTAGCTCCCAAGCTGCCCTTCTTACAATTTTCATGAGGGCACTATGCATTATTAACTTTTCCAACTTTTTGAAGCAATACTTCTGGTGCCCATGTGCAAAACACTGTAGAATGCTATAGGCAAGGCAAGCCCCGGTGATCCATCCGTCCTTTAAGGGTTAAGGTAGAAATACTGAAAACCGTTACTGACCACTACTTGGAGAAGTAGAATATTTTGAAACCAACAATAGCTGCATTTGAAAAAGTTTTTGAAATATTCTAAGAAGATGCTATTTCCTTGCATTTGATTGGATCAAAATTGTTTTGAAACAAGGTACTAGAAGTAGTCGTTTAAGGTGCATTTATAAAACCAGAATTGGTCCAAATCCTAAATCCACATTTATATTGCATAAAATATTCATTCTTGAATAATCTTTTCTTTTCCTTTTTTGCACTCTTCCTTATCCTTGTTCCTCCACAGATTGAGCATAATTTCTCAAAAAATACCCATATCTTACAGGCTAAAGTGGCTTATTTTAACCGGTTATGGTATTTCTACCTTAGTATATTGCCAGCCGGTTGAGATTGTAAAAAAATCGGTTCAATCTTAAAACACCTGCTAAAAAGCCGGCCAAATTCTTCAAAAAGCTAATTATAGTATTTTCAATACATTTAAAGGAAATTCTCGGTTCAATCCAGCAAATCACCGTTTGAAAATGAAAAATGTCAGACTTGAGCTGGTGAAGCTAAAATTTCTCCCCAAACGCTGCTCATGCCAATGTCAACCCACATAGCAAAGAACAGGTATCCAGGAGTTTGTCAGCTGTGATCGCAAATGTGATTTCTCAAAATTAGCACAAGTGCCCAAAAATAACACTGCAATAAGTGTGATAAAGAATTCAATTTTCACACATTTTATGTATCTCTAGGTGTCAGATAATGTAATTTTAGCCGCACTTACGAAAACTAGTTGAAAAAAGTAAAATCTGTCAAACCACTAAATAACCTGAGAACGAAAATCGTCGGTCTGCAGGAGAACCTCTCATACATGTCATACTTTCAGCCCCTGCCTCCTTCACAGCTCGCTTCAACATTTCCACCACTGCAGTTTGTCATTTCTACTTCCACGCTCAACTTTTCTCCTCTCTTTAGCACTTTTCGGTTTCACCCATTGCAGTTTCAATTCGAGTGATACCGTCGTGCGCTAGCGGATTGAAGGGATGTTTGCGCTTTTTGAGAGCTGATCCCCAACATGAAGTCTGTGTCTATGAAGGTGGAGTTGATCCAGGTGCAGGTTAGCCAGGGCGACAATGGTTCCGGCGTAATGACGTCCACGTCCAGGTTGGCGATGTAATGTTCGTGGAGAAACGGCAGTTAACGCATTATTAATCTGTGAAAACGGTAAAAAAAAAACCCCGTTAAATTATGAAACTACAGGATAAAACCGATCAAATGATCCAAAAACTTTCTAATTATAGTATGAAACGAGGCAATAACCAGGGCAAGTACGTCAGAAACCAGTGGAATACGGGAGATGAGGGACAACTGCAGATGAAGCTCAAAAAACTCCTGGAACGCTGGTCCAGTGTATGAAATTAGAAGTGAGGTTCGGCAGGACCGGTGAGGACGACTACAGCGGCGAAAGGTGCCAAGGGTAAGGGCAGTGAATAGCAGACCAGTCACGGCATGAAGAACAGGAGCGCGGTATTGATCAGATGGAGGTCTTGCGCAGCGATGCTGAATGGAGGACATCATCGACAAGGAGTCCCCGCTCTTTTCTTCGTTAAACACCTGCACCGATATGGCCTCCAAACCACAAACCGGTACACTAATATAGTTAGCCAAAATACATCTCATTTAGGGTATATTTTTTATCCTGATGAGCACGTCCATACCGCATTTAGAACAGGGTCTTCCGCAGGAACCTCGCGATTAGTTGCGTAATCACACATAACCCCTTCTCTTTTGTACACTTCGTTGCAGTCGTGTAATGAACAACCAGAAGCTCGCCAACCCTCCCGGATACTGAAAAGCAACCAGGTTTATTTCCGCCAAGTCTGGATTTTTTCTTCACTGAAAACAAATTCCAGGAAGAAAATCTATAAATTTTGATTTATCTATACACTAACCGCTATGTGAAGTTAGATTTCTGCTTTCAACTAGCTGTGCTATAATACAAGGCTTTCTAGACTGTTTCATGGATTCAGAGATCCCTTTTTTGGAGGGGATGTTGGAACATGAAGTGCAAACCTCATTAACAAGATTTGTCCTCTGTTTACAAATCTTCCTCGTAGGTCTAAATACGACTCCCTCGGCTTGTCCATTCAGGGAACGGGATGCTGGACGGAAGCTGGAGCTGTTTCAGCTAGTAAATGGAGCCGGACATTTCTTTAAATATGATGGAAACCGTTTCTATTCAGCTACCGTGCGGTTCTCCTGATGGGCTTCACCTCTGTTTCACCAACTTTCCGCACGTATATCTTGTGAGGGCCACTCCTGAATATAGACAATTGAAAACGTCTCCGGTTTAGATTGCAAGGTGCCACACTAACAATTGATGACTACTGAACGATAAATCAGGACCAGGAAGACTTAAAGGTGATCAATAGAGATAGAAAGTGATAATATAAATGTTGAGGGATGATTTGGAAATGATTACGACTCTTCGCCGTCCTCGAAAGTGGAACTGGACGCAACAGCTAGAAGTTGGCCATCTCTGTTAAAAGCTAGCGAAGAGATTGAACTGGGACACCTAAAATACTGAGCACAAAAAACACGCACAGGAAAAAAGGCGCGTCAACAATGGCAATATCCTAAAAAGATGATGATGTCAGCCCTCACCATCTCATTAACTTCACTGCAATGATGTCAACAGTACATTTGAAATTCAGTCTGCAGAACTAACCGAGTAGAGCAAGTCAATCGGAAAAAATCCAGAACAAGTATTCGAGTCAGCATACTGTAATATTGACGTAAAATGCTCTTAAGGATTATTTGTGGTACCCGAAAAAGATGTTTCCTAATTTGAACATCCCAGACGTTGACGAGACAATCGCCGCCCCCAGTGGCCAGTGTCCCATACCTGCAATATTTTGACTCGGGGTTCAGAATTGATACACTAAAAGAGTTTGCGTAGAAATCAAATCGCCAGAAAGCCTTGCACACACGGTGCCAAACACATAAAGAACTACTATCACCACCTGGTATCTAGAAAGCCCCCGGAGGCGAGTGACTTGCAAAGAGAAGGCAACTCTTTGACCCTAGAGATTCTGGATGAGGAAGGTTTACTTTGAAACGGCAATCAAATTGTGCACGTACTACAGGTTTGAGCACTCCAAGGGAATGCGACCACAAAGTGACCAGCACTTAAAGACCAGAATACTCACTGGGGGTGGAACGCGAGAGCGTTAACAGGGTAACATACTCTTGGACCTCCTTCAGGGCTACGATGGCACCTGAAAAGGTACCTGCATCGTACAACCAGAAAATTACTCAAATGCCACCAGAATAGCAAATTTTCGATTTGGTTCAGTCAAGAATTCAAACATGAGATTTGAGGAAAAGAGAAACAGGTAAGCTAGGAAACAGAATGCTATGACATCAAGGAAGCGCATAGAAACGGCCACGCCTACTTGTAGCATCTCAAGCTTACTTTTTCCCTTCAGCTGCAGAGGGATCGAAGCAATCTATAACGACGCGGCCGTCAATAGAACCAAATGCGAAACCTGCAGGATTGGCTCCACCGGAGTCACACGTGAATTTGAAATCAGAAACATGAAAGAAATACATCACCAATGAATCAGACGTTCACCTATCACGTGAAGACACAACTGACACTGCAAGGAAATATATTCAGTGGCTCATAGGAACAAAAAAATTTGATGAAAAAACAGACGTACTGATCAAGTAGGCGTACCTGTGCCATCAGGAAAGCAACTAATAGAGCGCGCTTGCAAATGGCCAGGAGTCTCAGTCGACTGCTCAGCCTCTGACATCTTCCTAATATCATATAAAAGTATATGGTACCTTTTGGTGGCGACCACCAGATGATGACCAAGAAGGGACATGCTCGTCACCTGGGCAGGCTGCACATATGTACCTGCAAGTGAGTTACTCCTTGCATCCCAGCATCGAAGTGTTTTATCCCAGCTCCCACTTATAACCTGGCCTGCAGCAATTCCACAATGAAATCATGTCAGATGTTCACATTCAAAATAGCACTAGAACCTAGACACTTTCAAGGGCTTAAACTATCACGTATCAGTCAGGTGTAAAAAGAAAACCGGGGATGCGATGATCAACCAAACCGTGTATCAGTCAGATGTAAGAAGAGGTTTGAAAATTCTTCTTCTGGTAAAGTTGGAGACTACTCTAAAACTCAAAATTATCTAACTTGACTACTCTTATAGCTTGATAAGCACAACTCGAGAATGAAAGATGCAACAATTATAATTGAGACTCATCAGCCAAGGACTGAGTGGCAATGGTATCGTGTAGTGGCTCACCAGTCCCAGACGAGTATTCGACACAGCAAATGGCATCATCGTGCGAACCCAGAGTAGTTTCTGAACTGGTGTTAAAATCAAACCTGTTCGTACATCGGCACTCAAAATTAGTTTCTGATTAGATAAAAGCAAGAGAGCATGCGCTAATCAGTACTGAATACTGAACCACAATGTTCAACTTAAATTCCACAAAAAAACATTGTATCCAACAGTGATTCCTTCGCCACAAAATATTTTTCTAAATTGCATCAATCTCAATCGAATCTATTTTTGAGGGACACGAGAAGAGAAAAGCCTAAAGTGCTAAAGCTTCAAGAATAAGAGTTGCAGCACATCGTTGAAGAGCTAAAATGATCCAAATGATGTGTAAAGCGGAATAGTGTTCTCCGTACCTGGAGAGATTGTGATCAGCACTGGCGCTATAACCAGAAGAGTCATCGTGGAAGCAGCAGTCAAGAACAGGGCCTCGGCATTCAAACTCGGCCTTCAACGCATACGCAGTCGCATCATAAAACCTCAGCTTCTGCATTTCAACATTCCCAATGCCCTTATCTCATAACTACTGGAAATCGGAATTTTCTCATTTACTGCATTTGTTTATTTGCGACATTTATTGCTAATTTTCGACTCAGTTTGCGCAAACTGTACTTAAGATATCACTGATCATACAAAATTTGAATGCGATGAGAACGTCGTCAAACCACTATTGAACTTTAAAAAATCTGATTCAAGCACCGGTAAGCGATGATACAGAGAAATGACTAACTCTCGACATAAAATTACATATACAGTTTAAGAGCGTCTCCGCCTTCTTAATGCACTAACTGATGCACCATTAAGCGCCACAACTCCATGAACAGGGGATTGCTTACATGTACCGTAATTACTGTCCACTAACTCTATTGCCAAGGACATTTACCATCCAGAATTTTATGTCCAACACAAACTGGAAAGCTAAGAACGGAATAAAACTAATTTCACGAAACAGACCTTTATCTTCAAATAATCCAAGATATATGGCGGAGAAAATGGCGAAACCCTAAGTGCAAAGAAAAAGAGCAAGACGAGACACTCACAGAATCCCACGAAGAAACGAGGAGAGTGTCGCTGTGATCGGAGAAGCGGAGTTTGGTGATCCCATCCGCTGGAGGTGGCCATAGCTCCCGGCCTAGCAGGGGTCTGTCCCCCCTCGACACCATTGTGCTCCCAAGAAACACCCTGATTTCCTCCTACACTTCACTGCCGTAATGCCGAATTGCGAAAACAACTCGCACGGATGCTCGCCTTGTTCCGTCCGCCGGACACAACGGTTCGATCTCTTCGCTACAAATCGTGGTCGCTTAATTTCTGACTGATACCTGATGTTAATGTAAAAGCCGCATCTAGAACGGCGACTGCCGCATTTCTAGTCGTCCAGAATCATGAAGTGGTGAGAGTGAGAGAGACAGGCGAAAATTTTGAAAATTTGAAATGGAGGAAAAGGCGGGCAGGTGGCGTGCCATTCCATATAAGGATTCCACTTTAGGCGGGAAAGTTTGGGGAGAATCAGAATAGTCCCCGCCCCCCGGCAAATGTAGGCCCTCGGATTTGCAAACGGACCCGCGATTTACGTGAGATGCCGGATGGAAGGTGGGCCCTACTAAGGTAAGGTAGTGTGCTCATAAACCGTCCATCGAAGGTCTGAAACTGAATTTTGGGGAGGTGGAACTTCTTGTACTATTTTTCAGTAAGTTTTCCTTGAAAGACAAGAAGAATTGACATCTAACCCAAGTTATTTCATAATTTTTGGAGTTTTATGGAATTAGTTATGATTATTTGAAGTGGGAAGGTCATAGGGCTCTAAAATGGAGCACCCCCTCAAATGGACATGACATGTAAGTTGTTGAAGGGCTATGAAAAACAACATGTACAAACTCAAGACATTTGAGCAAGTGAACCATTTTAGAGCATGAACCATTTTAGAGCACACTACCTTAGGAGGCTCATAAACCGACCATCTAAGGGTTGAAACTGAATTTTGGGGAGGTGAAACTTCTTGAAATATTTTTCAGTAAATTTTTCTTGAAAGACAAGAGGAATTGGCATCTAATTCAAGTTGTTTCATATGTTTTGGAGCTTTGTGGAATTAGTTATGAATTTTGAAGTTGAAGTGGCATAGGGCTCTAGAACCGCCCTCCTCAAATGTAAAGTACCCTTGCATATCTTTACACCCAACCCATTTTACCATTCCAAAAACTTAGCATTTTACACAATAGAATTGGCAATTTTGTATTTTGCATCATTAACCTATAATTCTTATACAATCCTAATCAAGCATACCAAATTTTGAGTTCCAAAAATCAAAATCCTATTTTTGGTGAATTATTTAGATAAAATTCATGGTTTTACTTGACAATTGATAAAAAAAAACTGGTGATGAATTTTTGAGATTTGATTGCATGGATATGTAGGAATCATCTGTACGCACATCTTTCCTTTGAACTAAAATCTTCAAAAAGTTTCAAAATTCCTTCTATATAGATTTTAGTGTTAGGCCCATCATGACCAAATTTAGTAAAATAGATATCTCCATTTTTTAATTAGATTTTAAAATTTGACTCATACAATGTGGTTAAGTTTGCACCTTTGAGCAAAGCAATATGTTTATTTTGCCAAAAACTAATTGAAGAATGGAGATATCCATTTTACTAAATTTGGTCATGATGGGTCTATCACTAAAATCTTTGTAGAAGGAATTTTGAAATTTTTTCAAGATTTTAGTTCAAAGGAAAGACATGTGTACGGATGATTCCTACATACTCATGCAATCAAATCTCAAAAATTCATCACCGATTTTTTTTAATCAATTGTCAAGTAAAACTATGAATTTTATCTAAAATATTTCACTGAAAATAGGATTTTGATTTTTGGAACTCAAAATTTGGTATGCTTGATTAGGATTGTATAAGAATTATAGGCCAATGATGCAAAATACAAAATTGCCAATTCTATTGTGTAAAATGCTAAGTTGAATGATAGAATGGGCTAGGCATAAAGATATGCAAGGGTATTGTACATTGTTGAAACTTATGAAAAATAACATGTACAAATGGAATACATTTGCAAGGGTGGACGGTTTTAGAGCCTAGGTGGTATATGGGCCTCCTACCTTACATACTATAGTGATGATTAGATAAGGTCAATGTGTAGGGCAAGGAAAATGTTCATCATATTCAAACATTGAATGTAAACAAACATTCCATTTAATTGAGCTTATAACACAAAAAAAGAGGGGACCTTGACACTATCTAATCATTTTTCTACAAATGTTTACCTTATTTAACCCCTAAAGGCCCAAGCCCTTTTTCTTGTGAAAGTCACTGAAAATTGTCACTTTTGGATGAGTAGAAAGGTAGGAAAAAAACCTTTTTTGGAAATCCAACCACAAGATCTTGCCCTAGATTATGGGGGTACTTGTAGGAAAAAAATCAACTCATTCTACATGTAGAGGAGTGAGATATTGACATCTAAAGTGAAGAAAAAAAATCTACACAAAGTTGAGGTTTATTTATTCCCATGTAGAAAACCAAGTTAGGTATGTGTGGGAGAAATTTCAAATGAATTGGAGGTGTGAATCATACTTTGTAAAATCTTGCAATGCCATAAGGCCATGAAATTTGCATATACACTAGGCAAAATTGGAGGATATATGTAAAATTCAGAAGTTTGAATTATTATGATCCAAATGGTGAAAACCAAGGAATCTTAGTCTACTACAACTTGGAAAATAAAAATTCACAAAAAAACAAAGATCTCAAAAAAGTAAAGCACCAATTTTTATAAGGGGCAAAAGAAACGGAGGTTTGGGAGTCCCATACCTACCCGCAAACTAAAAATTCTCATAACTTTCATCTCCTTAATCAAAATTGAATGATTCAAAGCTTCCCACATGTATATAAATTTAAAGAACCAATTTCACATTTTTATTTTTTTTAAATGCAATCTTTTGTTTTGGGCTGCCCAATTCTACCCTCTTTTAGTTATCCATGCATAACTTCTTCAATAAATGTTGAAATGAAGAAAAAAATAAACACCTACACATATTTTTGAATTCCCCACCTTCAATAAAATTTTCAGAAAATCACACAAAATAATTTAGTTGTAAATACATGCCCAAAACCCCACTTGACCCCCGAGGGGCCAGTTAGACCTTCAGGGGTGAAGCATCATTCACTGTAAACCATAAGGCCAGCTTTGTCTTATAAGGGCCAATTTTCATGAGCTGTCAGAATTGCCCATGATGGTCAGCGTTTTTCAACTTTGGGAAACTGAGACCCCCAAAAAATTTGTGCTTCTTGCTACATTCTTGCTAAAACACCATTTTTAGTATTTCATTTAACTATTTTCTACCATACTTTCGTGCAAGGTTCCAGTTGCACATGAAAGTTGGTCACTGAAAAAGGTGTTCAGGCAAGTTTCTAGTAAAAGGCACAAGAATTTTGGGGGTTTTAATTTTGGGGATTTTAATTTTTGAACGTTGTACAACGCCAGTGGCCATGACTAATTTCAACTCCCCATGGGCCATGGAAGATGGCCCTAAGTGCGCACTTTATTCTATAAGTACTTGCTTTGCTTTGTGAGTGAAGACTTCAAATTGTTTAAATGTTGCTCATCAAAATGTTTCTAATATGTTGAAGCAAAATTCCATGCTCATTTCCATACTAGCAGTAGAATAAAAAAAAACTTGAAATGTACAAGCAGTTTCATATTGCAAACTTGCTTGTCATTATGAATTATTCAATTTGAACCAACATGCAGCTTTATCCTTATACACCTATAGCGAGTCTACATTTCCAATCATTTAAAAGATAATAACATCATATTCATTAAAAGGGTACAACTCTTACAAATTGGGACTTCTGGCTTTTTTTTTCTTCTGAGGACGCCATATTTATTGAATTGGGAATTCGTTGATTGATTTCCAATGAAATGAGATATATATCATCCAAAAATAAGCTCTTTTTGGACAGAAAGTTTAGAATTTTGGACATAAGTTCCATTAAGTAGGTTTTAGGTGACCTCCTTAATTGAATTAAGGGGGACTTTTTGGATTTTTAGTGAAAAAAAATGGGACCCATATTTTTTTCTTTTTAACAATAAGGATGTTTAAAACATAAATTCCTTGTTTGCAATTGGTCAAACACACTTTACATTGAACTCTAGTGTGATTTTTGGAAAATATTTAAATCACTTGACTACTACTGTATTTCTATGGTGCAGAACACTTATAATCAACAACTCCCAATTCAAGTGGTTAGCATAAGGCTTTGTCAAAAAAAAGTTATCAAAAATTCAAATCCACCAAGATGAAATTTAGGGTTTGTCTAACTTGATAGTGGAATTACTTTTGAGCTAGTGGATATATGTGTTGTGCTTTAGTATTTCTTGTTTGACCAATAGTTGTTGATTATAAGTGTCATCACTAGTAGAAAACTCCTTCCAAAACAACAGAAAACCAACAGTTTCTTGTTGATTTGAGCACTTGCCCACGCTAATTGACTAATTTAACAGAATTCTGTAAAAAACTAAATACATTCTGTTGATTTGGATACCATTATCTAAATCAACAGAAATTTTGGAATCTTCTGAAGATCTTTTGGGAATATTTTGTGAATCTTTAAGAATCTTCAAGAATCTTTTGGGAATCATTGAGAATCTTTTCCTGATTTTTAAGAATATTTAAGAATCTTTTTGAGATTTTAGAATCTTGGAGAATCTTTTAGGAATCTTCATGAATCTTTGGAAATCTTTTGGAATCTTTTCAAGTTTTTTTGGAATCTTAGAAAATCTTTGAGAATCTTTGAGAATCTTTGAAATCTTTTAGGAATCTTTGAGAATCTTTGGAATCTTTGGGGATCTTTTCAAATTTTTTTAGAATCTTTGAGAATGTTTGAGAACAATTCAAAATCTTTGAGAATCTTCAAGAATCTTTGAGAATCTTTTTGGAATCTTTGAGAATCTTTTGGAATCTTTGGGAATCTTCTCAAGTTTTTTGGAATCTTTGAGAATGTTTGAGAACAATTGAGAATGTTTGAGAATCTTTTTGGAACCTTTGAGAATCTTTTGGAATCTTTTCAAGTTTTTTTGGAATCTTTGAGAATGTTTGAGAACAATTGAGAATGTTTGAGAATGTTTGAGAATGTTTGAGAATCTTTTGGAATCTTTGGAAATCTTTTCAAATTTTTTGGAATCTTTGAGAATGTTTGAGAACAATTGAGAATCTTTAAGAATCTTTGAGAATCTTTGAGAATCTTTTAGGAATCTTTGAGAATCTTTTGGAATCTTTTAGGAATCTTTGAGACTCTTTTAGGAAGATTTGAGAATTCTTTAGAATCTTTGAGAATAGTTTGGAATATTTGAGAATCTTTGGAAATGTTCTAAGAATTTTGAATTTTTTTGAGAATTTTTGAAAATCTTTATGACTAATCTTGGAATCTTCTTGGAAGCTTTGAGAAGCTTTGGGAATCTTTGGAAATCTTTTGAGAATCTTTTTTGAAATTCAAAAAATCTTTGAAAATCTTTGAGAATTTTCAAGAACCTTTTTGGAATCTTTGAGAATCTTTTTAAAATCTTTATGGAATTTGTTAAAGTACTTCAAAATACTTATAGAAATAGAATCTCTTAGACTGAATTAGAGTCCTTTAGGAATCTTTTTGTAAGTCATCAAAATACTTTCAAAAAAACTATCACAATAGTTTAGGTTTGTTTTTGAAATCTTTCTAAAATCTTTTTGGACCTCATTAAATTTTTTTGAAGTTTTAAAAAATAAAAGAAGTTTTCTAAAAAAAAGAATCTCTTAGAAGTTTGAGTGTACATGGACTGGTTTTATTTTCTTTACTTTTCACAATTTGGTAAGATTTAAAATTAGCAGCCTTTAAAGTCAAGTAAAAACATGACCATAATAACAAAAAAATTAATAGTTTTCTGTTGATCTGGACACTTTTGTACACAACTTCACTAATTCAACAAAATTTTATATAAAAAGTACAACATTTTGTTGTTTTAAATACCAAAATTTCTTTACAAACAAATGTAAATGATGCTCCTCAATTCTTTGAAGAAATCATAAATGTCCCTTAAGGATTAAAAGTACCAAAAATATCTTTGTGTTACATGATAACCAAGTGTATAGTTTAATGCAAATTCTTACAAGAAACCAAAAGTGATTTTTACATTTCAAATAACACAAGGATATATTTAACATTTCAAAATAGAAGAGTTATTTTATTAATTTTCCAAAATAATAGGAGTATAATTGATATTCCTACAAAAAATAAGGACTACTTTTTATGTTTCACATATTTTTGGCGTAAACTTGATATTTTGAAAGACTTAAAGGATATTTTTAGTAATTTTCCTTCTATTACTAACTAAATGAATTAAAAAAAAAACAATCTTATAAAATATTTTTATAAGCTTTAAAAGATGGGAATTGATATGTGTACCACACCCTTCTAATTACTATACCACACCACGAGGTAAATTTTAGATTTCTACCATCAAAAAGCTGAATTTGAAAATTTTGAGTTTAGATTTGGACTTAGAGACCATGGTATTGTCTAGAACCATAAAAAAAGTTGCAATTCAACAACACCCAATGAAAAAGTTTAGTTAGGGAGAAAATTGTTAATTTTACTTTTGTTTGTAAAAAAAGATAAGCTTTTTCATTGGGTGTTGTTGAATTGCAACCTTTTTTATGGTCCTAGACAATACCATGGTCTCTAAGTCCAAATTTGAATTCAAAATTCTCAAACTCAAATTTTTGATGGTAGAAATCTAAAATTTACCCCACGGGTGTGGTACAGTAGTTCAAAGGGTGTGGTTCACATATTAATGCCCTTAAAAAATATCCAAAACTATTCAAAAGTCAATAGAATTTTGATTTTATAATTGCAAGGTTTTAATTCCGTAACTTTTCACGACTTCATGTTATTTGAAGCTATCAAACTATGGAGGCTATTTTAACAAAATAAGGTTCTTTTTACAAAAGAACTAACACTAAATAATAATTATTAATGAATCCAACCTTTGCCTGCAACAATCCTTATGAGATTTGTGAATTCCAAAAAACAATTATAAACAAAATCAAAAGGATGGAAATAAACAATTTATTTAAAATTTCTAAACACCTTCTTTGATTTTAGTTCATAACGTTTGATAAAAAGATGGAAATCCAAAAAAAATTGTTGGAGGTGAAAGAAAAACACATTTACCAAATATTCTTAGTTCTAAGTTTTTTGAAAAAAAAGTCCTTTAATGGGCGGAAATAGCCTCCAAAGTCTACTGGATTATTAAAGACATGAACATTTAATGTACAAATAGAATTAAGATACTAATGTATGCATTTGCATTTGCACATTCTTTAGTGGTTTTGAAAATGTGCTAAGGTTATGGAGTGTGAGAGGAGAGGTGGAGGGTTCAAACCCCGCTGTCGGCAACTGCCCGGGAGTTCGGGTAGCAGCCCAAAAAGTTTGGGTAGCAGCCCAAAAAGTTTGGGCAGCTGCCCAAAAAGTTCGGGCAGCTGCCCATTCCCCTAAAAAGTTCACATTTTTGTAAAATAATAACAAATTCTATGAAAAAAAATTTAAAAATGAAAAGAAATAGAATTGAACAACATAAAATACGTAGTAGAAATCAATAACAAATTAACAGAAAACTGTAAGTAATCAATAGAAAATCAACAGAAAAGTTTCCAAATCAACTTGACCAAATTCATAGAAAAAATCAGCAGTTTTTGGTTGAAATTCTGTTGATTTTGTGCTGAATTTTCTACTAGTGCATGCACTATACATCAATTACAATTATACCTTTATATTGAGAGTGGTTTTATTATTGGTTTTTGAAAAATTAATAAAAATTATATATTTCTTATATTATAATGTAATATTATTGGCGGCAGATACGTGGTTGTAAACTCTAACACAAAAACACTTAAATGTTTGAGATGTTAAGTGCAATTTAGAAGAACAGTATAACAATGAGCTTAAAACAATAGTGTTAGTATATGATCCACAAATGACATCCATGTTATTGAATTTGCCCTTGCATTGATCTTAATAAATTTGGAAAATGAATATTTCATATATATTCTTTTAGGGAATTGCTAACTTGACAACTTAAATTGCTAACAAGACACCCCATGTGAGCATGAAAATGTGATTTTTAATGCTGATTTTTTGTTTGGATCAAAATATTTATTTCACTTTTATTATTCTAAGGCTATACTATCAAAAAATAAGTGTATTTAAATTTGAAACTAAATATAGGACTTTTGAGTTACTTAAAGCAAAAATACATCAAAAAATTGTATTGTTGCAATAATATTTCAACAAAAAATTGTATTTGTCATATTTTCTTTCAAGGAGGTGATAATGTTGTGATTGAATGAATGACAGAACACTTGAATAAATAAAAAAGGGGATTGATATGTGCACACTGGGGGGTTGATATTTGCACACCCCCTTGGGAGGTGAACTATAGATTTCTACCATCAAAAATTTGAATTTGAGAATTTTGAATTTAGACTTGGACTTAGAGACCATGGTTTACTCTAGAACCATAAAAAAGTTTGCAATTGAACAGCAACCAATGAAAAAATTTATCTTTTTTACACATAAATAAAAGTAACACTTTGTCCACTAACTAAGCTTTTTCACTAAGTGTTATTTAATTACAACTTTTTTTAATGGTTCTAGAGTAAATTATGGTCTCTAAATCCAAACGTGAATTCAAAATTCTCAAATTCAAATTTTTCATGGTAGAAATCTACAATTTATCTCCAGGGGGTGTGCAAATATCAACCCCTGGTGTGCACATATCAATTCCCATAAAAAATAGCACTAAATTATCATATTTCATGCTCATAGGAGGTGTCATGTTAGCAATTCCCTTGTTAGACTACAAATAATTGGAATACTTTAAACTTTCACTAGATTCAAATACAAAAAAGAAATGACTTGATTGCTTTATTTTGATTTAGATTCTTTAGGCATTTTAATATCAGGTTATGTTTGAAATTTAGAGGAAACTTTTGAATCGCAAAAGGGTTCATCTTTTGGTGAGCATACCTACACTCTTTGATTGAAATAATGATTTACGTAAAATGTTTTTGGAGGTATCTACCACACATGTTAGAGAAAAGTTCTAAAACCTTTTAAAACCATTTGGATGGATGGAAAAACAAGTCTTTACAATTTATGGATTATAATTTATGGATCATATTAGATTTGATTGTCACCCAAAAAGCAAATATCAAATCATTTATAGAATGATCATTTTAGTGAATGTATACAATATACACATTGGGAATTGATATGTGCACACGGGGGGTTGATATTTGCACACCCCCTTGGGGATGAATTACAGATTTCTACCATCAAAAAGTTGAATTTGAGAATATTGAATTTAAATTTGGATTTAGAGACCATGATTTTGTTTAGAACCATAAATAAGGTTGTAATTGAACAACACCCAATGAAAAAGCTTATTTTTTTTACAAACAAAAGTAAATGTAACACTTTTTGCCCTAGCTAAGCTTATTCACTGGGTGTTGTTCAATTGTAGCCCTTTTCATGAATCTAGACAATATCATGGTCTCTAAGTCCAAATCTAAATTCAAAATTCTCAAATTAAGCTTTTTGATTGTAGAAATCTAAAATTTACCCCCGAGGGGTGTGCAAATATCAACCCCGGTGTGCACATATCAATTCCCATACACATTATGAACAATGAGTTCCCTAACATTATAGTAATCAAAGGTAGTGATTTTAAAACAAGTGATTAAAGTATTAATTTGAAATGTTGCAAGTCATTAGGTGGTTAAGTAAAATCGTTGTACTTTCTAAAATATTTGTAACGTATCAAAGAATTATAGTTGGAGATTAGAATGCATTTACAATAATTGTTTAGGATAATAAAAATGGCTATATAAAGAGGCTTTGGTATGCTAGTATGGCTTAAGTCATTAAGCATAACTGCAACAAGAACTTTCAAGTTGAATTCTATTTATTTAATTTCTCTTTTATAAAATTTAAGAAAAAAAAATCTAAAAACATCCTATTCTTCTAACTTAACAATGCTAGTATTCTTCTAACTTAACAATGGTAGTATTCTTCTAACTTAACAATGGTAGTATTCTTCTAAATTAATAATGCTAGTATTTTTCTTCTAAGCCAGATTTTGTCTAAGAATAAATCTTGCATGTTCAGAGACTCTATGATTAATGATTCCACGTTGCAACAAAAGAAAGAAAAATAAAGTAATAGATATAATTTACTTTGAAAATCTCTTGTTTCAGGGCATTCTTAGGGGAATACCTCTATAATTTAGATAGTTATTTTTTGTAAAAGTATCATGTTGTCTTTTTAAGACACTGCAATTAGGGAGAGTTAAATATCCTTCTAAAATGATTTTTGAAATTTGACTATAAGTCATAAAAGGTAGAATTAAGCTATAAAAGGTAGAACGTCATTTTTGAAAATGATAGGTAACTAAGTTTTTGTATGGCTTTCAAATACCCGACATTTTGTGCTTTCAAGCTCAATCTTCCAAAAAAATGAAGGCTTTTTTCACACCAAGTTCATGATATGTAGGTAATTGATGGTATTTATGAATGTTATATTGATTTGAATGCTAGGTCCTTGGAGCTAAATCCATTATACAAAGAAATAATTGCCTCAATAATTGTTCACCTAGTTTCCACTATACATACCACGGAAAAGTTGCATCCAAATGACCATGATCCAAAATCCATTTGCATGTGATTTTAGGAGTGATCTTAGCATATGACTTTATTTCAAAAGTATGTGCAAGTTTCATTATTTAGACCATCTTTAACATAAAGTGTAAGTGCAAATTTATGCACGCCTCTAGAGATGGTTTCATTAGAACACACTTATTAATTACAAGGATTAAAGAGAATCACCGCTAGTCATTCTAGTGTTCTTTTCAGCTTTATTACAACACAAGGTAAATTATTTTAGAGTTCCACCAACATCTCCTCTAACTGTAAGATTTTTCAAAATTCTTCATAAACCATCATCTCCAACATGAGGGCAATTTGATGTGACTCTTCATAACCTTGTAGCGTAGTTTTCGGAGTATTTTGTAAATTCTTTGTCCACACTCAGATGGCAGGAACAGAAAATTCAGCATAACTACCATGTCATCTAGTCCAATATACTTCCTCTCTCCCTGTAAAAACGTCCAATTTTTTTCCTTGTGAAGGATTAATTGTCTTTTTAGTCTTTGTGCTAGTGACACATGCATTCTAGAATCAATACACCATTTACCAAATGTATCCAAAATCTCCAGTTCTAATGTTGCCATTTAGGCACCCAATCCCATGCAAAAAGTATCATATTTGTGCATAGTTTGTGATTGTTGCCAACTCCTCATTATTTTAATCTTTGTGTTTGTGACAAATACATTCTAGAATTGATATGCCATTTACCAATTGTATGCAAATCTCTAGCTTTGATGTCTACCATTTGGGCACCCAAATTCCAAGCAAAAAGTATATGTGCATGCTGCTAGCTCCTCATTATTAACAATTTGAAGATTGATAACAACAATGGTACCTCGTATGGGCAAGGCCAAGCTTGCTAAGAGAGGAATGCTCTCTAATTGCTTAACTTGCACTCACGAGATCATTGAACATGGCAAAGGCTTTCTCAACGTTTGAAATCAACAAATGGGAGTTTTTTTAGGGTTACAAGAGTTGTGTCTAATTTAGAGTTTTTTAGAGAGATAGAGGGAGTAGTTTTTTCAGATGCAAGCTACAAAAGCCTTCATCGTACTTTTTGAAGAGAACTCACGAGGGTTATTGGCTCTCACGTAGTTCTTGTTAATATTGAGAGTGAAGAGAAGCATTCCAATTGGCTCTTTCTATACAAGCTTGAAGGGCTATCAATAGCAATGACCTCAATGCATCTTCAATCCAGACCATGCAATGAGGCTTGTCGATGGCAACTACAGAGCTTTGTTGCGTGGCCTAGAGCAAAGCGGGCGACACATCGACTCCTCCGACTTAATGCACGCTAGTAGAGAGAAATGTAAACTTTATTTATGTTAGGCTTTTCTTACAAGATCTAAACTTCTGAATTGTAAAGTAGTCATCATTTCTCTAACAAAAATATAAAGAGCAATTTGAATAACTCTTGAGGGTCGCAAAAACTACTGGGTATGTCCCATAATTTACTATCCCTTTAAAAATCATATCTCACATGCAAGATGCATTGGACCAAGTTTGCAATTCTCAAGCTAGAACCCACTATGAGAATATCATTATAGATTCAATATACCTACTGGATTGAGAATGCTCTAAATACTTGTTTAAATAGGCTATTGCTAGAATCATTTATGTTTTTGGTCTATGCAACCTCAAAAAGGACCATCAATCCACCACGTTGCAGCTCCTCTAAACTAAAGAAAGTGGCTGATCCCCCTTCATAGGCTAGGGTTAATCCCTAAAGGACCATTGTCCCTACGAGGGACAAATGGGATTTTGAGCAAGTACCTACGGCCTCAATTTTTGTCTTAATTTTTTGAAACTTTGTGGAGAAAAAATTATAAGTTAAAAAAGTTTAAAGTGAAATAATCTAGTCAGGCAAGGTGCAAAAAAGTTGTTTTTTACACTTTAAATGCAAATATCTTCCAATTTGTGTGGTCAAAGTACTTGAGTTTTGTATGACACATTCTTATTGTAGTTTAGTACAAGATTTTATAGTTAGATATGCAAAATGACTGGTTTTCAATCTTTTTTACTCTTTGCCATAGAAGTGACAATTTTGAGTTTCTTTTGACAAAATAAAGGCCATGGTCCTTTAGGGGTTAAATGGCACGCAATTGGGCAGAGGTGAATTGACCCCTCATTGCCCTCCCATTTGGATGAATTGTCTATTGCACATCCATAGTTTTGGGTTAAGGTCAATAAAAGCTTTGCTTTTTTTTAACCCCTAAACTACCAAGACCAATTTCTGTGAAAATCACTCAAAACTACCCCAATTGATGCGTTCATCAAAAATTTCAATAAAATACTGTTCTTGAAAATCCAACCATTGACTTTTGTAATGCACTTGTAGAAAAATAATCGCTGAAAATTTTGTGACATTTGACCGTACGGATTGAAAGTTATGAGCATCTGAAGAGATTTTTCTTTTCGTTTCCATTACGCCCGAAAATTTAAAATGGCTTTGACCACCATTTGCTGATTTTCTTTGCACTACAAACCTTGAAATTGTAATTTTATCTTACAAGCAATCAAGTTAGAGCTTTGTACACCAATTTTCAAGGCAATCAAAGACACAAAACACATCCTAAAAAATATTGTAATGCCACTATATGACAAGTTTTGCAAATACACTACGACATTTTTGAGTGAAGTTTCCCACCACATGTATTTAGATATGGAGAATCCAAACGGTGTGTTTGCATGTGTGTTTGAAGATAAAAATGCACTTCAAACGTCAAAAAACAAAAATTAAACAACTCAAAATCTGTAAAATTTAGAAGCTCCCAAAGCCCAATCTAACCTCCTAAATGAAAATGAAACGGGCCAATGACGAAATAATGGGGACCACCACAACAATATGTGGCAACCCCTCCTTGCTCCCCCCTTCCAAAGTCAATAATTTTTCCCTTGCCCACGCTACCCCTTGAACCGCTTTTGGCAAAAAAAACCCATAACTTGTGAACCATGTGACACAGTCACATGATTTTTTGCATCCCACAAATTTTATACATTCCTACACACTCATAAAAAGTTTCAAAAAATCATGTAAAAAATTAAGGTCACACAAGCCTACCCAAAACCTATAAGTCTCTTAAAGGGACTTTGGTCTTTTAGAGGTTAAACAAGGGTAAAATTAGTAATTTACCACCTATGCGGCATTTGTTAGTTGTACCCTCTTCTGTATATCTAAATTAAATCAAGGTTTTTGAATCCCCAAATGTGAATTCAAAATTCCCAAATTCAATCTCCTAATGATAAGTTTCCAAACTTTCACAATTTTTGAAATATGAAGGAGCAAAGCTTTTTCACCTTAGTCTCATCACAAACTCATAAAATGGTTGACCAAGCTCTGGGCCCCATTCATCTAGACAAGGGACAATGAGGGTTTGAGGTTTACCACATACATATACTACAAGGAAATGGTGTCCAAATCGACACATCCTAATTGACTAAATGTGTCCAAATTGACAAAAAAGTGTCCTAATTCACAAAAAAATGTCTTAATTCACAAAAATGATCAAATTGACAATGTTCCCTTGCAGTATACCATAAATCTATGTGGGGTTAGGATGAAAAAGCTTTGGTTTTTCAATGGTCAAAAAATGTAAGAGTTTAAATATTCACCATCATGAGATTAAATTTGGGAAATTTGAATTCAAATTTGGATTCAAGGACTTTGCTTTTACCTAGAACCACATGGAAGGATATAATTGAACAACAACAAAATACAAGATAAACTATTACCTTGATTGAAAAAAAATTGAGTTTTTCACCTTTTGTGCAATAAACCATGATGCGCAATGTGGGGGTTAGTTCACCTTGGCCCCACAAAACAGCATGCCATCTAGCCTAAGCTCCTTTTATATGGTATAAAGCCAAAGAAAAAAACATGAGGTATAAGTGGAATGTTTTATTACCATTTGGCCTTAATTCAAAACTAGTTATAAAAACTTTAAAACACCAAATGACATGATTATTGTATCATTTAAAAGGTAACTGAGTCAAGGTTTTGTGTCAAGTTTCAAAAATGTGATAGTTATTGGGGTTTCAATGAGTTAGGGCCATTTCTAAGCTCAAACTTGAAATTGTCCTGTTGTCACTTATTTAGAGATTTTGGCAATCATACACATGGTTTTTTTTTCTTTTGGCATTTACGTTAGATTTGATTTGAGTCAATGCACTTTTGTCCTTTGCAAAATTATCCTCACATCAAAGGGCACGTAGAGTTTTACTATTCATGAACTTTACAAAAAAAAACCATGGTCATACGTGATCATATTTGTCATTTCATGTTTGGCCTTCTTGTTCCTTTACTTGGCCTTTGTGGTCATCCATAAGTGCTAGCTAGGTTGACAAATTTTAGTTGTTGATGATATTTTGCAATTGAAATTGCTACAACTAGGCCAATAAGGCTATATATTGTATGTTTAATTGAGGTCTTACTTTGTTACATAAATATCTATGAGGCCTTACATTGTATGTTTAATTGAGGTCTTGCTAAATATCTGTGAGACCTTTCTTGTAATACCAATAAATCCAGATTTAAAACAAACCACTAACAGATATGGGTATTTAAAAACATAAAACTAATCATAGTGTAGGTGTGATAGTAGAGTAAACTATCCATATCCTCCTCTAATTATTTCCATTTACAAGCTACCAAAATCCAAAATAGAAGAAACATACACTTTACAAGCCCTACATCAGTATGTTGTTAACATTGTTCTGTGCACGTGACATACAACACAGTCCAAGGGAACTGACATTTAGTGTACTGTGAGAATGTGAGTTGGTTCAAATTGAAAAAAACTCGATTGAGTTTGTAAGAGCATCTCCACCCGTTGGGGGAAAACTGCACTCGCCAAGAACGTTTGCGAAGACATGTACTTGCTTAATTGGCCGGGCGGAACGTCGAACCTCCACTGGTCTAGAGTGGAATGGACACAACAAAGAATCTGCAGCGCAGCTCCTGAACGGCCTGGCCTCTATCTCTACAGCGCGACGCACTCTTTGTTCTGCAAACAGAACCAGACAAACCGCTCTCTCCCGACATTACCAATAGCAAGTGTCACTCAACCTCGAAATAGTCTGGGATTTTTGAAAAGGATTGGAATTCAAGCTTGCTAGAGTAATGAAGAACCCCGGCAACATGCCGTCCCCAAACCTCTTTGTGGTGAGCCCGCAAAAAAAAAGATCTGAAAGGGGCACCAGTGGGGTTTGTGTTTGGGAGCATTACCAATTTCACTTGCTACTTGAGCAGCCGAAATCAACCGATGGAGATGCTCTAAATATCAGGTAGAAACTGGTCAATTTTACCAAATATCTAAGAACAGTATGTTGCAGTGTAAATGTAGAAAATACAGGAAATATCTGATGCAATTCAGCAAAAATAAATAAGTATGGAAAATGCCGGATTTAAGGCGGTGAAGTGAAAATTCCTCTCCGAACGCTTATCTGCGCCAATGAACGGCAGCCAATATGGAGGGACTGCCAACTACTTGTTGGAGTTAATCCTGGGTTGTGGGTAACTTACAGATGCTGAGATGCCGTTCCAAAATTCTCCATCTAGATTGCCATTTAAGAGAATTGGAGTCAGTTCATTTATGAACAGATTTTTGGTTTTATTCTCCTCTACAGTGAAACAGTTTATACTCTGCAGTAAGCTTACTTTACGTGAGCTGTCCAATGATTGGGTGTTCGAATCCAAATTAGAACTCCCCAAGGCCCCATTCGATCCACGTAAATGACGTGATTAGCTTTAAGCGTGCAATGTGTGGATCTAAAGGCGGCCACAGAAGGCTCCAAATCCCACTCCCAGGCCCAAGCGGTAATTTTTCCGGATAGTTTGGGCGGTGCAGAAAGCAAATTTTAGCAGAGTGGCTCAACTATTTTCATCCAAGGACATGGATGCCATATGGAACTCATGAATGAAAACTTATTGCTTTGTCAAAAAAAAAAAGTGCACATTCATCCAAACATAGCCTCATCATCTCAAAATCGTGGAGCAAATCAGCAGTTTCATCCACCAGAAAAGTTGGAATGTATCACTAAACATTCTGTTATAAAAAATGGTGTTGCTTCAGGGTAGAAATACCATAAACGGTTAAAATAAGGAAGTTTAGCCTAAAGATATGGGGAATTTCTTGAGAAATTAAGCTCAATTTGTGGAAAAACAAGGATGAGGAAGAGTGGGAAAAAAAAAAAACTCGAAATTGAATATTTTTTGCAATATAAATGTGGATTTAGGGTTTCGACCAATTATGGTTTCATAGGTGCACTTTAAATAGTTACCTCTAGAACCTTGTTCCAAAATAAATTTGAACCAATCAAATATAAGGAAAGAGCATCTTTTTGAAATCTCTTTCAAACCCAGCTCTTGTTGATTTAAGGACACTCTACTCTGCCATTATTGGGCAGTAACCGTTTATGGTATTTTTACCTTATACCAAAATTTTGCGCAAAAACCAAATCATGCCTACCTTCGCAAAGTCCCAAATTGATGTTCAATCTTAAATCTTCTAGGTTGTCAAGATGAAAAGAAATCCTAAAATAAACTTGAAATTTGAAACCTCTCTTTGAATGATTTGTTGAGACTTAAAGCAAACTTCCATATTGATTTGGAATAGTAAACACAAAAACAGCAAGCAAGTTGTATTGTAAAATTGTTTGTTGGCATTTTAAAAGTGAATTGAGAGTTTGAGACGTAGTACACAACGTTACACCAAATAGTGCATTTAGGTTGCCCCATGTTAATTTCTTGATATTCTACACTATATAAACATTCACTTTTACTACAATTACTTTCATTAATAATTACTGCAAGAAATAAATTTTAGATGGCCTAGCAACAACAACAAAGGTGTGGAAAAATGAAATAGCTACTTCCAAGTTGTTAAACACATGAAATTCAAGCATTTAGAGAGTTGCATGCACCTTCAATTGATCACGTGACAAGTCCCAAGGTAACTTTCTAAGGTAAGACAACTTAATTGTTAAGGCAACCTAAATACACTATTTAGTGTAGGTTTTAAGTTTTGATTTTCAAACTCTCAATTCATGAAAATTTACTAGCACATGAAACACAGGGGCAACGTATGAAGTTATCCAATTGATAGAATGTAAAAGTGGGGGTTGAGAAGGATTTTTCAAATTAGGTTTTTTGAAGAGTTCTACTTTCAAAGATGACCAATCCATAAGCAAAATTTGGATTTCACAAGAGCCAACCAAGGGGATAAAACTTTGAGCACCTTCTTCAATTTTGGCTCTTTTTTTTGGTTTCACAAGCCTTTTACTGCTGCCTCCATATATCCTATTCTATTTCTTCAATTGGATGACAATTTTAGAGTAATTAAAGTTTCAACTTTCATTCTTCATTTTATCACAAGATGCGTTGAAAGCAACACTTGGAAAACCACACCAAATCACATATGCAATGTGCACTGATTTATAATGAAAAGGTGGTCTTCCTTTAGACCACATAGACTTTAAATTCTAAATATATCTAAGCTTAGCATATTGTGTATTTATGTAAAGGTGTCCTTTGTCTAACTACAAACATGTCCACCTTAAGTAGGTTCCAAATTTCCATGTTTGCAAGTGAAAATACATACAAATTGTAGACTTGCACAGTAGGCATGTCCACAATTTCATTCCGTTAAGTACTATTTACAATAGATTAACTATTTCGAATTGCACTCAAAATTGAAATGGAAAATACATGCAATCATGAAAGTCATTAATAAGTCAGAATCCAGGGGTTTTCCAAGACTATAATAGACTAATTAATTAAATAATTTGATGTTTTATAAGTGGCATGTGTTTAATTTGGGTGACCACGTTTTTTAAGCGTATCACATGAGGGTTTTCTTCTCTCTTCAAACTTCACACACAATTAGTTCTTTAGTAGATTCAAAAACCAGATAGCTCATAAAACAAGGTAATTGAGCTAATTCCATTTGGATCCATGGTCCATTAAAAGCAAATCAACTAACAAAGATAAAGTACATGGCTCCCCTCATCAATTCACAAAAATTCAAGTAAACAACTATAACCTCTTGTAGCCTCTTACTTAGATAAGGTGCATAGGACTTCAAGGGTTCATTTCAATAAAACAACAAGTAAATGCTTTTGCACATTAGCATTAAATACATTAAAAGTTCATTAGTAGGGAACACATTGTTTCTTGTTTTCAATATTGACCACTTTGTTTTGTTCACCTGTCCAACTACACACATTCAATTTCAATCAATTAAAATTCTCCTTATTTGCAAAAATAAATAGACTCTCCATTATTGATAATCCAACATAGAATTTGTAAAAGAAAAGATAGTATTTGATGTAGTTGTTGTGCACATAAAAATTTCAATTCTTTGCTATGCTAAGAAAAAAGATTTGACAAGTTCATGCATTAATTGTTCCCCTTTCATCTAAAGATCCCAAAGCTATATGTTTTGCAATATGGGCCCTAACCTTCTACATAGAGAATAAATATCTAATTTTACAACTCCTTCTAAGATTGGATACTTGATTACAACAAGATGCTTTTCATTTTATTTCAAAAATTCAAGGCTTTCTCTTACTTCCTTTGCAAGACTATAATGTCCTAATAGGATCAAAGCCAACTTCTAAAGTTTTAGTTCCAAAAGGCTCCTCCTTGCATACGAGAGTTGCATTCTTGTGAGCTTTCACTTACCAATTGATGAACAATATTTCAGAGCATATTGTACCAAACAAAAGAGCTGCAAATTTAGAACAGCTCCACAATTTCAAACAATTTTTTTTTGTTTTTTTGAAAAGTCACATTGTGTGCCACTTGGAGAAACTTTTTTGTTTCTCACACACTTGCATTGCTTCTTGCTCTCACCCCATCTATGGCAACAGCCATGTAACTCCCTCATTTCATTTGTGACAACGGTGAAATTGAGTTGTCACATGAACTCTAACATGGTCTTAAATAATCTACAAAAAGACATGAACAAAAACATTGTGGCATCTCTTTACAAAGAGCAAAAACCAATAACAATGATGCAATGGAGGTCCACACTATAAGTCTTCTTGCTTAACCCTTTAACGACCATGGTCAATTCTGGGGGTGGGTAATCCTTTATATTTCCATTTGGGGGACATTTTAGGGTTATTGAATACATATGTCTATCAGAGATCTAACCGTACAGATGGAAGTATCTTGCAACATTTAGTGTTATGCATCATGAATTATGCTCACTCTTTAGTTGTTATGGTCATCTTTTTGCACTTACACTAGTAGAAAACTCCTTCCAAAACAACAGAAAACCAACAGTTTCTTGTTGATTTGGGCACTTGCCCACGCTAATTGACTAATTTAATAGAATTCTGTAAAAAACTAAATACGTTCTGTTGATTTGGACATCATTATCTAAATCAACAAAAATTTTGGAATCTTTTGAAGATCTTTTGGGAATATTTTGTGAATCTTTAAGAATCTTCAAGAATCTTTTGGAAATCATTGAGAATCTTTTCATGATTTCTAAGAATATTTAAGAATCTTTTTGAGATTTTAAAATCTTTGAGAATCTTTTGGAATCTTTGGAATTCTTTTCAAGTTTTTTTGAAATCTTTGAGAATGTTTGAGAAAAATTAAGAATCTTTGAGAATCTTTGAGAATCTTTGAGAATCTTTTTGGAATCTTTGAGAATCTTTGGAAATCTTTAGGAATCTTTTCAAGTTTTTTTGGAATCTTTGAGAATGCTTGAGAACAATTGAAAACAATTGAGAATGTTTGAGAATGTTTGAGAATGTTTGAGAATCTTTGAGAATCTTTTAGGAATCTTTGAGAATCTTTTGGAATCTTTGGGAATCTTCTCAAGTTTTTTGGAATCTTTGAGAATGTTTGAGAACAATTGAGAATGTTTGAGAATCTTTTTGGAACCTTTGAGAATCTTTTGGAATCTTTTCAAGTTTTTTTGGAATCTTTGAGAATGTTTGAGAACAATTGAGAATGTTTGAGAATGTTTGAGAATGTTTGAGAATCTTTTGGAATCTTTGGAAATCTTTTCAAATTTTTTGGAATCTTTGAGAATGTTTGAGAACAATTGAGAATCTTTAAGAATCTTTGAGAATCTTTGAGAATCTTTTAGGAATCTTTGAGAATCTTTTGGAATCTTTTAGGAATCTTTGAGACTCTTTTAGGAAGATTTGAGAATTCTTTAGAATCTTTGAGAATAGTTTGGAATATTTGAGAATCTTTGGAAATGTTCTAAGAATTTTGAATTTTTTTGAGAATTTTTGAAAATCTTTATGACTAATCTTGGAATCTTCTTGGAAGCTTTGAGAAGCTTTGGGAATCTTTGGAAATCTTTTGAGAATCTTTTTTGAAATTCAAAAAATCTTTGAAAATCTTTGAGAATTTTCAAGAACCTTTTTGGAATCTTTGAGAATCTTTTTAAAATCTTTATGGAATTTGTTAAAGTACTTCAAAATACTTATAGAAATAGAATCTCTTAGACTGAATTAGAGTCCTTTAGGAATCTTTTTGTAAGTCATCAAAATACTTTCAAAAAAACTATCACAATAGTTTAGGTTTGTTTTTGAAATCTTTCTAAAATCTTTTTGGACCTCATTAAATTTTTTTGAAGTTTTAAAAAATAAAAGAAGTTTTCTAAAAAAAAGAATCTCTTAGAAGTTTGAGTGTACATGGACTGGTTTTATTTTCTTTACTTTTCACAATTTGGTAAGATTTAAAATTAGCAGCCTTTAAAGTCAAGTAAAAACATGACCATAATAACAAAAAAATTAATAGTTTTCTGTTGATCTGGACACTTTTGTACACAACTTCACTAATTCAACAAAATTTTATATAAAAAGTACAACATTTTGTTGTTTTAAATACCAAAATTTCTTTACAAACAAATGTAAATGATGCTCCTCAATTCTTTGAAGAAATCATAAATGTCCCTTAAGGATTAAAAGTACCAAAAATATCTTTGTGTTACATGATAACCAAGTGTATAGTTTAATGCAAATTCTTACAAGAAACCAAAAGTGATTTTTACATTTCAAATAACACAAGGATATATTTAACATTTCAAAATAGAAGAGTTATTTTATTAATTTTCCAAAATAATAGGAGTATAATTGATATTCCTACAAAAAATAAGGACTACTTTTTATGTTTCACATATTTTTGGCGTAAACTTGATATTTTGAAAGACTTAAAGGATATTTTTAGTAATTTTCCTTCTATTACTAACTAAATGAATTAAAAAAAAAACAATCTTATAAAATATTTTTATAAGCTTTAAAAGATGGGAATTGATATGTGTACCACACCCTTCTAATTACTATACCACACCACGAGGTAAATTTTAGATTTCTACCATCAAAAAGCTGAATTTGAAAATTTTGAGTTTAGATTTGGACTTAGAGACCATGGTATTGTCTAGAACCATAAAAAAAGTTGCAATTCAACAACACCCAATGAAAAAGTTTAGTTAGGGAGAAAATTGTTAATTTTACTTTTGTTTGTAAAAAAAGATAAGCTTTTTCATTGGGTGTTGTTGAATTGCAACCTTTTTTATGGTCCTAGACAATACCATGGTCTCTAAGTCCAAATTTGAATTCAAAATTCTCAAACTCAAATTTTTGATGGTAGAAATCTAAAATTTACCCCACGGGTGTGGTACAGTAGTTCAAAGGGTGTGGTTCACATATTAATGCCCTTAAAAAATATCCAAAACTATTCAAAAGTCAATAGAATTTTGATTTTATAATTGCAAGGTTTTAATTCCGTAACTTTTCACGACTTCATGTTATTTGAAGCTATCAAACTATGGAGGCTATTTTAACAAAATAAGGTTCTTTTTACAAAAGAACTAACACTAAATAATAATTATTAATGAATCCAACCTTTGCCTGCAACAATCCTTATGAGATTTGTGAATTCCAAAAAACAATTATAAACAAAATCAAAAGGATGGAAATAAACAATTTATTTAAAATTTCTAAACACCTTCTTTGATTTTAGTTCATAACGTTTGATAAAAAGATGGAAATCCAAAAAAAATTGTTGGAGGTGAAAGAAAAACACATTTACCAAATATTCTTAGTTCTAAGTTTTTTGAAAAAAAAGTCCTTTAATGGGCGGAAATAGCCTCCAAAGTCTACTGGATTATTAAAGACATGAACATTTAATGTACAAATAGAATTAAGATACTAATGTATGCATTTGCATTTGCACATTCTTTAGTGGTTTTGAAAATGTGCTAAGGTTATGGAGTGTGAGAGGAGAGGTGGAGGGTTCAAACCCCATTACCAATAGCTGCTTGGGGGCTCGGGCAGTTGCCCGTCCCCTAAAAAGTTCACATTTTTGTAAAATAAAAACAAATTCTATGAAAAAAAATTTAAAAATGAAAAGAAATAGAATTGAATAACATAAAATACGTAATAGAAATTAACAACAAATTAACAAAATACTGTAAATAATCAACAGAAAATCAACAAAAAAGTACCCAAATCAACTTGATCAAGTTCACAGAAAAAATCAACAGTTTTTGGTTGAAATTCTGTTGATTTTGTGCTAGATTTTCTACTAGTGTTATTGGTGTATTTTCAACCGGTACTCATTTAATTTTTTCAACCCTCTGGCCACATGCCACCTCATATTGGCCTGATTATTGTCGTAAACTCTTCATTTTCCAATTCCCTATACCTGTCCACTTTGCCACATCATCAAATTCCTTGACATGCTCTCTCTACAAGATGAAATGAGTCAAAATCAACCAAAAATTGGTCGACCAGTCCTTAATGGGTTAAATACAGGAAAAGTGTCACCTTCTGCTTGCAATGAAACTACTCTTAGACTTGTACATTGGATGTTGCATTTAAATTGGCCCACACTAATTTATCAACGTTTTACACTACGTGAATACACTATAGGAATTTTCATCAACAATTACTGCAATAAATAAAATTTATAAAGCATGACGACAACAACAGCAAAGCTGTAGAAAAATAAACTAACTACGTCTAGATTTGAAACCATGCGCAATATTTAGAGTTGCATGTGCTTCAAAGTGGTCAATGTGCCTCAAAGTGGCCAAGCAATGAGTCACGAGGTAACTTTCCAGGGTACTAAGGATCTAGTGTACAAGAGACGGTTGAGTCACATGATCTCCATAACAGACACACAGTAAGACATGAAAGTTGACGAAACAGTTCGATATGAGGAATGTTTCATTTTCGCACTTACGTGGCGGCATTGCATTGGGCAGCAAATAATTCGGAGAAAAAGGAACTACTCATCTGGAAAGCCACGCCACACGCAGCTGGGCTGCAGAGTGCTACAGTTCAGAGTACAGACCACGAAAAAATGCCCCAGTTCACGGGCATGTCACAGCAATACAGTACTGCAATGCAAGCACATCACTGTTGCAGTCAATCCTAACATTCTCCAGCTACGTAGGCTACAGTTAAATGCAGGCAATATGTGAAGAATTGTAGCGAGTTCGGAGACGACGATCAATCGATCCAGTGATCGTCCCTGAGGAATGTGCCGGAGTGGAGCCACAGCTGACGTGGATTTGGGCGGGACAAAATAATAATAAAACCGGCGGTTTAAATGGTTGTGACGAGTTGCGCGAAAGCGGCCATGTGATCCGCTCTCAAGCCCAGGGAGAGGCTCAAGCTACCGTCCTGCACGGGGTTGGACAGCACATACGCCAGACCTTCATACGCGATGGCGCACGGTCCCATGAAAATCGGTCTTCCCCAACCGAAGTCGCACTCGTACACCGGCATGCGCGCCCAGCTTGTGATGCCTAAATTCGGAGAGTTGAAGTGACGGGCGCAGCGAACAAGCTGGCTCACATCCTCTTGCACTTCCAAGTAATCGAGTGCCGATCGCAGGTACTCGTCGTTCATTTTCGCCAACGCGTCGTGAATCTGAAACAATCAATTTGTCAGTTCGTGAAAGCCGCTCGTTTCTCGGAGGGAGCTATTAGGGCTACAATGATGGTGGAAATTGGTGGTATTGCTCACCTTGCGAGCAGCGTAGGTCACTGGATTCCGCACCAACTCGCCCGCCGTCGAGATAGGTGTGCAAGTGAAGATCACGTTGCCGAAATAGCCCTTCGGTAGTGGTGGTACGAGCCGCGATCTCCCGTCCGTCGCGATGAACAGCTTGGTGTCTTGATTCGGCTCTAGGTTTCGAGCTTGTGTGACGCACTTCCATATGTGGCCCGACAACATTTCGTAGCTGCTGAATGTCACGTCGGTCTTTGCTTCCACCGCCATCTGCTTCAGTGTGGCTAGTTGCCGTCTGGTGAAACTGAAGACCTGCACCGCCATAGGAATGTCCTCCGCTTGCATGCTGTGAAAGTCTTTTGTCAGCTTCAACTGCGCGTCCTTCTGCTCGCCGTTGCAATTCCCGTTTTCACAGTGAGCTCCGTTGGTAACTCCATTGCCGTTGCTAATGCCAGTGTCGTGGTGCGTTCCATTATGGACAATGTGACCTTTCCCGTTCTCGACATGGCTCCCATTGCTCTTCCCATTCACGACGTGGTTTCCATTGCTCTTCCCGTTCTCACCGTGGCTCCAGTTGCTCTTCCCGTTGTAGGCATGACTTCCATTGCTCTTCCCATTCTCAACATGACTTCCATTGCTGTTCCCATTCATACTGTAGCTCCCGTTGCTCTTCCCGTTCACGACAAGGCTCCCATTGCTCGTCCCGTTCTCGGCATGGCTTCCATTGCTCGTCCCGTTCTCGACATGGCTTCCATTGCACTTCCCGTTCTCACCGTGGCTCCCCTGGCTCTTCCCGTTCTCGATATGGTTTGCGTTGCTCTTCCCGTTTGCGGCATGTGATCCGTTAACTCCATGCCCGTTTCCGTTCAAGTGAAATGCGCCTTTCACAACTCCGTTGCCGTTTCCAATGCCATTGCCAACCTCCCGCTTCAGAAGTTTTGGCGGAGCCTGGTACTCGATATGTGCATACTTCGGAGCCGGAGGACTATTCGCTTTCAGCAGAGTACGGTCAATGAACGGGTGAACCTTAAGAGGGATCCCTCTCGCCATCTCCGACCACGTGTTGATGCAGTGAATGCCCGACATGCCGTCTGCAACGTGGTGCTGCATACCAACTCCTAGCGAGACACCCCCGCACTCGAAGAACGTGACCTGCAACCAAGACGTCCGGCATCAGAGCAGTCGGGACACCGGTAAGGACGTCATTGTGGACGCATTGAGAACAGGGGAGCCATTGTCACCAGCAGGCACTATCAAATCCTCCTCCAGGCTCGAGTCATTCCGACAGCGTTCTTAGGGTTTTCTACTTCCGTTTCGCTCTCAAGCATAACCTCTTGAGTGTAACCGAAACATGGGAAAGGTCCCAATCACCGTTCTTCGAAAAACCTCGCAGAGAAAAAGCGTGGCACTGACCTGGAGGACCAGGAGCGGGAACGAGGAGATGTCCTGGGAGTAGTCCACTTGAGGCACCAACTGACGAAACCTGGGATCTGGCGAGAACTCGCCGAAGTCCGCGATGACAGCATTGGCGTCGCCCTCCACGAGCAACACCCCTTGCGCATTGCAGTTAATTTCAATCCTCCCTCTCTCTCCCCGCTTCAGCCTGCCAGCCATCGGGTAAAACGGCACCAACGTCTTCCCCAACGCTTCCACCAGCTTCTCGTGGCTGAAGAAGTCCGCACTGCCGTCATTGGTGTAGAAGTACACACTCTGCGTGTGGATACGCGGAATGACAAGGTCGACATTGGAGTTCCAGAGCACCCTCTCCGGAGTCGGTTCCAACGGCGGAACCATAGACTGCTTCCGGATGGTCACGTCCATGGCGAAGCTTGTTCTTCTGCAACAACAAGCACACCAACTTACTCGAAGCTCACACAACCATGAACTGCAGCTGCATTGCTCCAGAGATCTAAATTGCTAGATTGAGCTCCTCCGACTGTCTACCTACATTGCTGCCGTAGTTCTCTACAGTAGAATGAGCTGCGACACAGCCCACCGGCACCGCTGAAGCGAAATCAATACACAAAGCTCAATATGATGAGAAACTGTATAAGTTTAGCATGAAGTGACAAAGCTTGCTTTCCTCTAGAAAGACGGTCTGCGGTTTCGGCATGCTCCTAGTGCGGGTGTTTGTGGCCATTTAAAATGCTTCGGTTGTCTGGGGTGTTGACACTTGCAGTGCTTTTTTATCTGTGGAGCCTGAATAGCAACCAAGTTGCGGCAGAGCTAGGTAAGGTAGTCGCTCTAAAACCGTCACTTTAAGGGCTGTTCTGGATTTTCATGGGCTTTTAAAGACATGAAGATTTACTGCCTAATTTTCTGTCAAAGAGAAATGGATGCTAAATGTAATCCAATTTTTTTCATATTTTTTGAAGCATTATTGAATTGTTGATGAATTTTCAAAGTTTTTTGTAGTAGGCACCTATTTGTGACTCTAGGTCTCCCATAAAGCGTCCCCTTGCAACTTGTAAAGAGATCAAGTGAATAAAGGAGTATGATTGCCTCTTGCAATAAAATACACCGGTTCTTTTAAGACTAAGAAGGGTCCATTCAAGAACTATCTCATATCCATTCTTTGGATTGGCTATGGAATGCTTTAAATGTGAGGGTCGCAATTAGAGCACACTACCTTAGTCATCATCTGCTTTTAAGTTATTTTTCTCACTTGGTATTCTGAAATATTTGTATAAATTAAAGAGGATGTTGCCTTATAAAAGTGTTGTTTGTATTCATACGGGACCATATAGTACTTGAGGAAATGGCTTTATGACAAATGTCAAAAAAGCCCCAAAAAATCCAAGTTGATCAATAGTATGTTTATGACTTGGCTTGAAATCTACAACTCCAATGGGATTCATGTGCTACCCAAATGTTTTGTATGTATACAATACGAGAGTCCGTATACAAAACAACAACATCCTTTAGGGGGTTGAAGAGATGGGGTTTAAGGTTTTAAAGACAACAAGGACTAGGTGCAAACTTCCACGTCAATCTTAGAATTGGAAAATCTAAGGGTAAGAAATAATTTTAAAGTAGAAAGTATATTTTTTGTTTTTGCATTTTTTTATTCTAAGTTAGCATGGAAGTTTGCCCTACTTTTGTTAGACCTTGAGGGATAATGTTAAAATATTGGTCTTGAAACTTCTCAGTGATTCATTGTTTTTAGGATGTATTTGCTATTCCCACTCAACCCTTGAAGAACGTTGCCTACCAAAAGTGCTCGCTATATTCATACAAGAACCATTTAGTACTTCAAGAAATGGCTTTATGAAAAATGCCAAAAAATTTCAAAAAATCATAGATAACTAGTACTATGTTTGTGACTTGGCTTAAAATTTACAACTCTAATGAGATTCGTATGCTACCCAAGCACCCCACCCATATACAAATCATGAGAGCGTATACAATACAACACAACATCCTTTAGGCGTGTGTTTGGGTTTTGTTGAACTCTTATTGACCAATGATGTGACATGACAATAGAGCAGATCTAATGTCCTTGAAGCTTCAAAATTCACATATTTCTTGAATTAGTACACATTAGTGTTATTAGTGTGGGGAGCGCACTCAGAGCAGTAGTTATAATAACTTGTGTACTTATTTCCAATAAATAGCGGATGCAAAATCTGGTGAGAGTAGCTATGCAGGCTAGGGTGTTCAATGTGCAAGAATTAAATACACTGTGCATTCCAAGTCTGTCAATATTGAATATTCTGTTGACCCCAGGCCGTGTTTACCCAACTCATGGCCCATGGGTGATACTTGCCTTGTCAAACAACATCAACTTCTTATACTTGAACATATTTTCAAGGATTTGATTTTTTTCTTGCGTAACAATATAAATTTTAGATTTGTCCTTGTTTTTTTAGAATTCAAATACAATTGCAATGTTTACATGGTTTTCTTACAATGTATTGTCAAAAATCATAATAATCACAATTATGCTTTAGAGAGTAAGAAAATTTTAGTAAATAAGGAGATAATAGTGACTAACATCATGTTTATATTGGTATATGTAGAAATTTGGTGTAAACGGTTCAAGTTTTATATCTAATGAATATTGCATTTAAATGGTTGTTAATTTTTATTGCTAATAAATCTTGGAACATGAGGAGGAAATAGCTTATTAGAGCTGTTGTTTTGTACTCTGAGGCTTTATGCGGTTAAAATATTACAACTAAATAAGAATTGATTGCTTGACTTTGAAAGCCTATAAGATCTATTCACCATCAAACTTTACATCGAAAACTCATATTGCCCCTCTATACTCTCATACTCATATGTCACCTTAGGAGTACAAAATGTACGCGCAACAATTAAGGCTACCTTTGAACCCAATTAGGTTCCAATTCTAGCCCCTCGTTAGTTAAATTTACCAACACCAAAAACCTAAATTTTAAAAGATGTTTTATTGCTCAAATGATAAGATCTCGCACAATCCAATTCCAAGGATTGGATCTACCAGTAGTGAAAGATCAATTTTCTACATTGATCCTTTGTCATGAATTTAGTTTAAATACAATCAACTCACTAAAGATTTTCTCTACAAACAATCAACTATACAAGATGGAACTAAATATATCAAAAACTCGGTTTGATCTCTTTTCCTCATTCCTTCATTTCTAGAATTTTCCAAGAACTAATAATCCCAACCTCCACTTCTTGGCTTGTTTTTCTTTTTTCTTTTTTCTTTTTCTTTTATTTTCCTAATTTGCTGAACCAGACTGAGTTAGGCATTACCGTAAAAACTGGAATTTTCTGAATACGGTTAAACTCGAAAAAAAACCTGGGTGGAGTTGGCTACCTCAAGGTGGGATCAGATCTGAAGGTGTGACAGAGCTCACACATGTTTGTAGATGTCAGGGTAGGTGGGCGGCTCAGTGCACCTGCTTCTCATAATGTCAACTATGGCTTTGGACTTGACTCTAGGACCGTTGGACAAAGGACACAACCGAACAGGGATTTCACTAAAACCCACCCTCTGAGGTAGGTGGTTCTAAAATGGTGCACCTCCTCAAATGTGCTCAATTTGTACATGCTGTTTTTCATAATCCTTCAATAATGTACAGGTAATGTGTATTTGAGGAGGTACACCATTTTAGAGACCTATGGTCTTTGCACTTCAAAAATTCACAGCTAATTCCACAAAGTTTCAAAAAATATGAAACAACTTGGGTTAGATGTCAATTCCTCTCGTCTTTCAAGGAAAATTTACTGAAAAATATTTCAAGAAGTTTCACCTCCCAAAATTTAGTTTCAGCCTTTAAATGTTTCATTTTAGAACCTCTTACGGTAACTTACTTAGGGCCACTTCACACTATGGCCGAAGGTCAAGAGGCTGTCAGTTTCCATCAACCACATTGCAAGAAACCAAGAGTTTGACTTCTTGACCCTTCACACTAGAGGCCAAACTTCAAAGGCCGTAATCCTTCAAATGCCTACATGGCAACAGCAAGCAATGGCCTCTTAAGAAAAGTTTGAATAAAGGAAAAATGGAGACCCAAACTATTGTTGAGATGCCATTAAATTGTTTTCATAAAATAATCAAAAGCTTACAAGATCTTGGCCTTTAGATTTGGAAGGTCTAATAAATGCTATGGCTTTGGACTTTGGGCTTGGCCTTTAGAGGCTTCACACTATGGCCATTCAAGTTGAAAGGCCGGGGAAACTCATTGCCAAGAGTTTGGCCTTTGGACTTGGCTTTTGGAGGCTTCACACTAAGGCGGCCAAAGGTGTCAAAAAATATATTTTATTGCCTATATTCAACCCATTTCTTAGGTCCCTCAACAAAGTTTGGCCACTCAATTGCACGTCCTCTCAACTTAGTTGGCCATATTGTGAAGCAGCCCTTATCCCCTAAATGCCTAAGGCCTTTTTAGAGCTTATAGGAGTTTGCTCTAAACTGAACAAAAAGTCAACATTTTGATAAGTTGTATCAATTTTTAAATTTTGCAACCGTACAAATTCAAATTAGATATTTCGGGATCACATAAGAAAAGAAAACACATCAATGTTGCTTAAAGGTTAAAAGATTATAATGTTTGATCATGACGGTGTTAAATATGTGAAAATGACTTGAAGTCTTTCAATCCTCTTTTCACATGTCAAATCTAAAAAATTGGCCACCAAAAAAATATGAGGTTAAAAGACACAACATACATAACTCCAATCAACTTGCAGTTTTTCAAAACCTTTTTTACAATTTTTTAAAATAAATTTCTAGTGAAAAAATTTCTTCCAGATTTAGTGTATTTGAGGCTCATTTCCAAGAACTCTCAACACTACAATAGTCAAGATTGCAATGGACACCCTTGCACAAAATCTTAAACAAAAAATTCATAATCAATTGTTTTCAAAATTGGATTTTTGATGTTGAATCTACATTTCAAATAGAATATTTCAAAATGTAAACTACTACAAATAGCAACTTATAGCTACTTATTTAGGTTTTATTGAACTTCAAAGTATTGTTGGCACCAAAATTTGATGCCTTCCACATTTAGGGGTTAACCCTTTAGAGGCCACACAATCATAGTTTGGTTGCAGAGAGTAGTTTTTGGCATACAAATAAAATTGCTCAATAATTTAGAATTTGGTCTTGAAGAACACATGTAATCACAAGAAATTTGCATCCAACTAAAAAGACTACATTGGAATCAAGTACGTGAGTTGGCAAATAATAGTGTTTATATGACCTTAAGGTTTATATATATTTTTGTTAAAGATGGACCAAAATAACAAAACAACACATCAAATATCCTAAAAGAACTCCACATTTCAATCACATGATCCTAAAAATTTCAAGTTTCTTAACCCCTAAGCGCTCAATTGACCATTTTTTGGTTGCTACCTGTCTTTTCTAGGCTGTTTGAGACCAAAAAAAATTCAAAAAAACATTTTTTTGTAATAGAAAATCAAGTCTACTTTCCAACTTAACTTGAATCATGTCAATCCAAGTTAAACTCCACCAAGGAGAACTTTTCAAAGACAAACACTTCAATATTTGCTAGTGTTGTAAAATTTACTATTTTGGGAAACTAATGATGTTTTCTCCTTTCAAAAAATTACATTTTTGAAGTTTTGGATAGAATGTCTATTTTTAACTAATCACACCAAATTTTGAAATCTATGAGTAAAGTTTGTAATTTTGGTGAATATTAAATGGTAAATGCTTCTAAATTCATTACATAAAAATCCAAAACTTTTTTTGAATGTTTGACCATATAGATAATTACTAAATATTATGATTCTTATTTTTTCTCTTGAGGCAAACTTCATCAAATTAACAAAAGTACCATTTTATAACACATCTATGTTTTGCTCTTACCCCCTTGGCCCTTGGGCCTTTAGGGGTTAAGGAAGACTTCATGTTGTTTTTCTCTACAAGAACAATGTGATGCAATATTCAAAAATTTATTAAAATGATGTAGTTATTTTATCTTTAAAATTTGTCATCCTACATTCAACCTCTACAATTCTTGACTATGTTTCACCAAAAACACAAAGAATGAGTCATTTTGATAGCAGAGATTTTTTTTTAAATGTGAAATGAAATCTTGATAAAATTTACTACAGAAACTAGTATAAGACTAAGTCATTACGCTATAGTAAAATGACGAAAGTTGTTTACTACAAATTTTTTGAGATTACAGGGTTTGAAGTGATGAATAATATTTTTTTGGGGGCATTCAAATTTTGGACAACTCTAATTCATGGAGGCTTTTGCACTAGCTAATTTCACTATTTATTTGTAATTTTTTAGACTGATGATTTCAATAGAACTTACTATATGCTCAATTTTTTTTACAACATTTGGAATTGAGGAACACATCCTACAAATCTAGCATAAGAAGCTAGTTTCAAGAAATTCTCATACAAAGCCATTTTCCAAAAAAAATTGGCTTCAACATACAATAATCTTTTCAAAATGTGAATGGTGGAGTTTTAGATTTTAATGAGTTTTAGAAGAAGGGAAATATTGAAAAAGGAAATTGGTCAAAATTTGTGGCTTTGACAAGCTTGATCAACATAGGGCCACATCCACATGAGGTGAAGTAAAGGGCTATAAGTAAAAAGAGTTGCCTTCATGGAATGAGGTTGGGTCAAGGTTTGACAAGGAAGTAGCTCTCCACCTCAACCTTTGGGCAAGATCCAAAATTTCAATTGCACTATAAATAGTTTTGCCCGTCATGTCCTATAAGTAAGTTAAGTAGAGTTGCATATTCCGTCATAACTTTTTTTTTACAAATTGGAATGGTTTGAAATTTGTTGCATGACACACATCTTGTAATTTTAATGTGAAAATTTATTTATTATTTTACAAGTACTAGTTTGCCCAAACTTACTACATTACCAAAACACGTTGTTTGGTCCTTTAGGGGTTAATGACTATGATGTTTGGTTTATGGGGCCAGAATGGAAAAGCTCAGCTATTTCACATGCCAATAAAAATAGGAGTCTAGAAATTCACCATTAGGAGATTGAATTTTGGATATTTGAATTCACATTTGGATTCAATGACCCTAATTTAGGACAAGAACCTTGGTAGAGAGTAAAAATGACTAACCTCAAAATTGGGACAATTTATTTTACTTTTATCCTTATTCATAAATAGCAAAATTGTTACACTTTGGCTGACAAACAAGATGCTAGAGTCATTATATCTAGGGTGATATTTAGTAAAAGGGAATTGTTATTTGCACACCTAGGGTTTGTTATATGTACACATGAGGGGTAAACTTTAGATATCTAACATCAACAAGTTGGATTTGAGAAATTTGAGTTCACATTTGGATTCAGAGACCTTGATTTAACCTATAACCACAAAAGAGGATACCATTGAACAACGCCTAATGGAAATGTTTAACTTTTTTTTACAAGCAAGAGTAAAAATATTAATTTGACCCCTAGTTAAGCTTTTTTTATTGAATGTTGTTCAATTGTAACCTCTTTGTGAATCTAGACTAAATCTGATGTGAATTCAAATTTTCCAAATTCAACTTGTTGATTATAAATTTTCTAAAATTTACCCCCCCAGGTGTCCATACAACAAACCGTGGGTGTGCATATATCATTTTCCTTAGTAAAAGCCATGTTATGCTTGGTTGGCGTGATTTTTTATGTGTGAGTTAGGGCCACTCTCCAATAGGAATCAAACGCCATTTGTAGTTTTCAGCACGTTTCCACCCCTTGCTTCTTATTGGTTTCATTTTTGAAATCAGCTCCAACTTTTAAGATTTTTACACTACTAGGAGCCAACGTCAAAACTTTGAAACATATTTGAAAGACAATATTTAATGCATCCGGACGTCCAAAAATTGGTCACATGGAGAATGGAAGGCTAGTTTGTGGCCTTAGGTTGATATCTTATTTCAATAGAAAACGGTTATTTAAAGTGAAAAACTAAAGAAACAAAAAATGCATAATAAAATCTCAATGAACTGGTCTTTTTCTTCCTTCCTTCTCTCTTTATAAATTCATTGCTTGTAATCATGGGCTCAAGGCATTAATCACATGAGAAAAGGTCTGCATTATATTCTTATTTTAATTAATGCTTGAAATTTTGATTTAGCTCCAAGTTTTCATGGCCTCACTTCCTAGTATGAAGCTACCCCTAGAACAAGTAGATTTACTATGGGTAAATAACAAACCTACACAACTAAAATTGTGAGATCCTTAGTCTTTAGGGAAGATTTTAAGAATATCCCTCAAATATGTGGTGTTTGTACAGATACCCTTGATTTTTCAGAAATTGCACAAATATTCTTTACACCTCAAACAAGCATGACCATAACATTCAGTAGCCTGAAGAGAGGCTGCCTTTCCCTCTCTTCAAGTATCATCCATGAACTTCATCTTGACAAAAAAAAGGTTTTTTATTTTTAATTTATTTTTAATTTCTGACACGTCTGACCCCCTCGACGTGTGTGCACTGAACTAAGCCTCCCTTTCATAAACTCTAACAAATTCAGCCAAGTGTCCCCATAGCTAAAGAAGGATGTGAAATATTCCACACCATTTCATCCAAGTCGATGGAATGATGTGGAATATTCCACACTATTCTCTTGGAGGGAGAGTAGCCTTTACTAGTGCTACTGAATGTTATTACAAGGTAGTTTTGCAAGATTTTTCTTCAATTTTTTTGTTCCATCTTTTTGTTTTCATATTCTTCAAACATTGAGACAATCATTGCAAGATCTAGAAACAATGATTTTGAAAAAGAAAAACAACAATGTCAAGGGTGTTTGTGCAATTTCTGTAAACTAGGGGCTCTATATAAATGTTGCAAATTTTAGGGGAATCCATAAAAAAATTCCTATATTTTACTCAATAAAGTATGATAATCCCATTAACAAGCTTGCTCCCCATTGTGTGTCATACTATACCTAAATGATAAACAAGTACTAATTAGAGAAAGTTTCACGTTAGAACGTGGAAAGTAAGATACAAATTTGAAAACCTACCAAGTGAATTTGACCCTAATAAATTCTTCATGCAATATGAAGATTTCTATCAAACACTCTACCTTGCTTTGAAAGAGATGTGTCTGCTTGTGAGCAAAAAAAAAGAAATGATGTTACTAGAATACACCCATGGTTGTTTTGTATATTTTGTTCAATAATTGATTTACTTAAGCAAACTTGCAATTTCCGGCTCTTGTTGTGGAAGTAGAACATGTTCCAAATTGGTGTAGATCTATAATCCATAAATTAACTTACACAAATAAGATAAGGTTGTCGTAAACCTACCCTAACTAAATAACTATCCCCTAACACACAAAAGATGTAGAATTTCCCTCCCTTGCACATTCTCTCCCTTGCAGTTTTCCAACTTCAAATATTCTCAACTAACTAAGAGTTGGAAATACATGAATCAAAGAGTAGTTGCGGATTCTGATTATTATAATTTTGAAATAAAAATTGTGAAAAAAATGTTTGGAAATGCGAGCACCTTTTGAAAAAGTAAGAAGTAAGCTTAACACTGAGTAAACACCACATCATGGACAATGACGTGAAGGAGAGTGAAGGCCCGTTCTCACTTAAACGTTGAACTTGTTTGGGTAAGAAGAGTTTTATTTCAAAATAAATCCCACAAATGTGTGGGGGAATGCGTCAAGAAATCACATTTTCTCAAATGCCGCATAGCCCAATTCAAGCAACTAATGGAATGGTTTTATATGACCTCATGAGCTGGGATTAATCATGGGGACCTTGTACAAGGTGGGGTTTTGAATCTTTTTTGTGCTATTAGTTTAAATTTATGTTTTTTTATTCACTTTCATTCCTTTGATTCTTTTTGCAAATGAAAACAAAATTTGTGGTGACTCATTTAGTTCAACGTTGAGGGTAGACAAAACAATAGTGATGCTAGGGCCACACACTCTAAAACAGCTAATTTGAAACGAATGAAGAAGTAACTTGTATTTCTAGAAAATTGGGGGACAATCATTTTTCCAAAGCTTCATCTATTGTTTTACTAAAAGGGGTAATGCTAAATTGTGAGCAGGGATTCATGAGCCGTGAGCCGTGAGCGTAGTTTATTTGTCAAAATATTAAATTCCATCTATAAATGTGTACATAGGACCTTATAATTGCACATTATAAACACTCATCTCTCGAAAAATTGTTGTTTTTAAAGTTTTTCCATTAATTTTGAGCTCAAAATTGATTCCCGCTCACAAAATCATGGCTCACCGCTCATAGGCTCACCGTTCTATGCTCACAAAATAGCTTACTCCTACTAAAGATAACTTCTCTACCATTCTAGGGCAAGAGGTTTGAGTCTCCAGTTTGAGAACACTCAAAATAACCGATTTTGAACAAACCATAAAAGTGAGTGTTAAAAATCAAAGAATCTATTGAGATAAAATTTGCCACTTGTTTTTTATAGAATGCGGTTTATTTTTATGTTTCCCAGCCTTGAGAATGGGGCTTAATAGTCTTTTAATTTGTACCAATTTTTTTGCCTAGGCCTTACCCCAATTTTGGACTAGCTATTGTAACACTAGAAAGATCATGTGAAAAAAGGAATGAAATTGCCAAGTCCCTCCTCAAGCAATCACAACATTTGCCAGATTTTGGATGAATTCTATTAAAATGAATATATTTTATGGATGAACTTGCACATGTAAGTGATTCTATACATTTTTGCCCAAAATTTTCTTACCTTCTTGCATTGTTTGGTGCCTATCGCGTAACTAACAAAAAAAAGTAATTTAACCCTTGAACGGCCCAAAAGCCTTTTGCAGCTATATGAACAGACGTATTTGAGCTACTGTGAAGGCTTTCCAAAAAAAATTATGCACCCACCATCATACAACCCTTCAATATGTATGGTTGTATTACTTAATTTCCAACTTATTCAAACTTCTGAATATTGGTTGAGACCTTATTTGGTATTGTATCTCCAAAGTCCAAGGGCCCTTCAAGGGTTAAAGGTTGGGGCATGGGTTGATCCTGGAGCTAGTTACAACACATACCCACTCCTGAGTCCCAGCCTTTTTCACTAGAAATTTGGTTTTTGGAGATCTACAACTTTGATGTATTGTATCCTAGTCAATTGGATGATCCACATTATGCAACCATTGAAAATAGTGGAACACTTGCTTAGAAAATAACTTGCAAATTTTGGGAACAATTGATCATGGGAGATGGGAGATTGTAACATTTGATCAAACAACTTGTGATGGCAAAATCCTATTTTTTTGGCAAGTAGTTGCTATTTATTGTTTTTTACATAATTTTATAAGCCTTTGATTCATCTCAAATTTTTTGAGTAGCAAGATTAGATGTGAATACACACTTGCAAATCATGGAAAATTTTACTTCTTTGTATGTTAAGTTTTGGGGCTTCAAATTGCTATTGCACAAGAAACGATGACTAGCATATTGGTGAGGGCAACCACGACAAGGGTTTAGAACATGCTTGAACCCTTGCCAACAAATTTTCCACTATCACAAAGCCCATACAAAGAAGCTTGTAAGAGCATTATCAACCCAAGACAAGAAATGGGGATGTAACGGCGTTTCTCTTGGTGGGGGCCAATTACATGGAAGTTGGAGGTACTTTTAGGGTTCCAACACAACCATGGCAACGCATAATTAGGAGATGATCTCATCAAAATAACCTTTTGGGACGCCAAACTTGCTTGTTTCCCATCGCACTGGGAATACTAGTGAGTTTGCTGTTGCAATAGCTTGCAACTTCTGGGTAACAACTTGCAAGCACTCACAAGTGTCTTTCCCAGTGCCTAGATCTACGAAGGGAGTTGTAACAAGGTTGGGAGGATCCCTCTGGTGAAAGAGACTTACTACAAACTTACGGGGACAAGGAGAGACGCAAGACTAGCCAATTCCTTGTTCTATTTCCGAAGATGCATTGGTGATGCCCTAAGGTGTATTGATTAGGGTGCATTATGTAAGGTGTTGCTTGCCACCTCGCCCTAGATGGTGTTCCACCCAATCAAGGCTTTTGAAGCACTTGTAAAACATTTGGCTTGCCTTTCCACTACTCCACTTGCGTGGACCACTTGAATGCCTTGATGCTTTATAGCAAGTCCAATAAAATTAGATCAAGTGATTCAAATGGGCTTGTGGAATCATGTGAGCTTGAGGGGAGCACTCTTTGTATTTTTTGTGCACCATGTGCGGCGGCGAGTTATTTTTTAGGGGGGCTATTTACTTCCGGACTAGGAACAAAAGGATCTTTATAATTACTTAATTTTTGAAAATGGCCTATATTTGGGTACTCTATCATTATTTATAATGTGAAAGTGAAGGGAATTTTTGATACACTATATTCTTTATAATGAAATAAAGTGAATTGAAAATCAAAGTTTAAGGTAAAAGTGGTAGGCAAAAAATACTCCAAACCCTTATATGACATTCAATTTTTGTGAATTAGGGTTTATGTTGCAAGGTTTTAAGGTGGGAGTTCAACTTGAACACAATGGATATAGATGTTTGATAGTTTTAGGGTTTTAGGGTTTAGACCCTTATACATGGAATTGAAAAACAAAGCATGAAGTAAAACGGCATGAAATGAAATTGCATGAAACAACCACAAGTGATCATTGGAATCAACCTTGAACAACAAAACATGAAATAGCCATGAATCACATCAAGCAGCCAACATGCATCACATGTACCAACAAATTTGAATGAACTCCAGCAAAAGTCCTAAAAAGGCAATGTATATGTGTTTATAAACACAAAGTGAACATCCACACATGTAGCATCTCTATGAATGCTTCCTCACAATATCCTGCAGTATGCACAATGTTTTCTTGTAGCATGAATGGAACCCTAAGCAAAGCATATGTTTCATCACCAAAGACCTTGACCTTGTTGTAGAATTTGAGAATTGCGAAGTCATCTTCCATGGTCTAGATCTTCACCTGAGTCGCCATGCCTCTTGCAACTTGAAGCAATCACCAACTATTAGTGAACCTGAACTCTAAACAACAAGTACCTTGCAAGAATTTTTGTTTGCAAAATCATTTTTTTTAACCACCTAGTTAATATCGCAAGCTGCATGGCACAAACAAGCACTAGAAGAAATCCATGTTTTTTATAACGGTTTTTTTTGAACGTCCACTTGTTTTTATGTTACAATTGATGTTAGAACAAATATGAAGATATTAGTTCTAATATCAAGTGTAACATAAAAACAAGTGGACCTTCAAAAAAATACTTGGGTAGATCACTCTTTGTATATTTGGGTACCCCCGTGCAACAAGGGGGTAATTTTTAGGGGGCTATTTATCTCTCGGGCATGAATAAAAGGGTCCCTTTAATTACATAATTTGGGTTATGAGCCTATTTTGTGACACCCTATAATTACTTATAATACCTAAACACTCCCATTTTTTTCCACACAATATTATTTATATTTCAAATGTAGTGGTTAATAACTTTGGACAATTTTTTTTTTGCAACATGAACACAGAGAGCTTAGGTAAAGCCAATTTTCCAAAAATAAACCCTCACACAACAAAATTGAACAACAATGTCCATATGCTCTCTTGTACACACAACAGCAAAGTCTGTGGGGGCGAAATGGAGTCAGCAACCAAATTTCATGAAATGGTAAGGCTGGAACCCTAAAATTGTAACGTGCAAATCCTTATAAATACTACCTAGACAAAAAAATGTCCTTCATTAACCATTCATCCAAGTGGCTTCAACTTTTCAGCCAACACATAGTATACCACGCGTCGTACTAAATACACTAGACCTAGCCTAGTATACATAGGATATCTAATGGTACCGTAAAACCAGTAATCAACCCCTACATTACTTTTGTAAAAAATTAATGCACCACTATAAACAAATACCTATATTATTTATACCATATTTATCAAATTGAGTGCTCCCTAATTTAGTTGTGAGTTTTTTATAAATATTACCTCTAATGAATAAACTCATTGCTATATTATGTCGCACGTGGTTTCTAAAATGTGCTAAGTGATCCACCTGGGAAAAAATATGTTATAAAAAACAGGAGTTTCTTCTAGTGAAGATTTGAGGAAGCACATATTTTGTTTAGAGTAACACATCACCTTCAATTCTAGCAAAGCTTAAATGAAAGGGGAAGTATAGCAATGAATCACGCCTCAATGCCTAAACCAGTGCAACAAAATTGAAGGCAAGACAACAAAGGATTTGAAACACATGTAGCCGCTCTCAGCAGGAAGAGATTTGTGAAACTTCCACACCGCAAATTGCCAAATCATTGAATGCAAGTAAACCTTGAAGACCTCTTTCCTTGGTTACAATAATCCCAAATGAACCTCGGGGTAACGAAACCCTAACAAGCACTCGCTTGAGCAACATGCAGCACAAGATGGCTTTGTCGGAAGCAGAACATAAGCTATTCTACAAAACACCATAAACGGTACAGACTACAAACCTTGTTCACAACTTTAGCAGAAGCTTTGCTGGGTCTCTATCCACCAAAACTTGTCCACCTTTCATCCCCCTAAACCTCTCCACTTTTCATCCAATCCAATCGTCTATAGAGAGCTTGCACTGCTATATTGCCTTGTGTACTCTCTACAATATGTGTTCTACTAAATGCTTTACCTAGGATCCATATATAACCCTCTATATTACATGTACAAAATTGTAATGAACCATATTTATATCTTATCTATATTATTTATAATAGGCTTGTCTACATTAAGTGACCTATATCTTTCTTCTAATTTTTTTAATAATTTTTACATCAATTGAACTAAATCCTCTCTAAATTAAGCTGCATGTGGTTTCTAAAATACACTAAGTGGACCCCCTCGAGCATGTGAGGCCACTTTTAGGCCTCTAGGGCATTCAAGAATATCAAGATTACATTGAGGGGTAAACTCCTGAGAGCATCTCCACCGGTCTAGACTCGCTCAAAGTTTTCCATCTAGTTTGGCGAGGCCTAAAGGCTATCAATCTCCACACATGCTCTTTGAAAAGGTGGCCTTACACTCAAACAGACCCCATAAATAAGCAATTGACCACTTATCTAAGGAAGTAGAGAATGAAGCTCACTAAACTTAGAGTGAATAGTACATGAATAGTTACTTGGAGAGTGGCTTGCTAAACTTGCCAAATAAGAGAGTTTGAGAGGGGCCTGAGAGGGGCCTGGCTGCTTTTCATCCACTTTGAGCAAGCCAAAGCCACTAGTGGAGATGCTCTAAAAACTGAATAGTAAAAGGATTAGAATTGAGTACATATGTTGATGTGGGGCGAGGATGGAAAAATCCAACATTATTTGCAAACAAGGATAGAAGTAATAATTTACCCCTACTTTGACAATATCTAGTGATATCTTCTTGTCTAATTCTGGGCTAAAACAATGTCTCTGAATCCAAAATGTTCTGATTCAATTTGCAGATGACAAATATCTAAACTCTTACATTTTTGTGGCTCGTGAAAAATAAAATCTTTTCACCTTGGTCTCACATCCACGTACGTAAATTGAGCCAGTTCACTATCTTATGAACAAGGGTAAAAATAAGAATTTGTCCTTTTTTTTTTGGAGTTGGTCATTTTTGTTCCCTTCTTGGATTTGTAAAGAAGATCATAGTCATTCAATCCAAATACAATTTCAAAAACTTTGACTTCAAAATCCTAATACTAAACATTGAAATTCTTACATTTTTTGGCATGTGAAAAAGTGGAACTTTTAAACCTTAACTATACAAACAAAACATCAGAGCTTCTAAAGGATCAAGCTCTTTTTTTTGCCAAAATTACTTAAAGCTGTCACTTCTAGGGGATGAATAAGAAGGTAAATTTTTTTTTTGGGAAATCCAACCGCAGGATCTTGCTTTAGACTAGAAGAGGTACTTGAGGGAAAAAAATCAGGTCATTGTAAATAGAGAGGAGGGAGGTACTTACATCTGAAGTGAAGGAAATAAATTTTTCTTCCTTGCTGTTTGTAAATTTTAGAAGCCTTTGACCACTCTTACATGAAAATAATTGCTCTACCCAAAGTTATGCTTTTGATTTTCCATGTAGGTGACCAAGTTAGGTATATGTGGGAGAATTTCCAAATCAGTTGGAACTACACAACACATGGGAAAAAAATAGTAAGTAAAAAGGAGTAGAGAATGAGTCAAAACACTTAATTGTTAAGAATTCAATTCTTGAAATGAAAAAAGCAAATTCCAATAGTTGCAATGTATAATAAACAATCTACTTCCTTTGGTATAATTCTTTTATCAAAATATTGAAAATTGAGTAAAACAAAGGACTTCAAAGTTTATTTTAGAGTAGAGAATCCGTAACTGCCCGCAAACAAAAACTCCTCATAACTTTCATCTCATGGATTGAAAGTGAAAGATTCAAAGCTTCCCACGTATAAAAAATCTAAAGAACCAATTTCAAATTTTTGTTTAGTAAAAAATATGAATTTTAAAAAAGTTTTGGGTTGCTCAGATAGGCAATTCTCCCCAAATTTTCATAAATTTGTGCATAACTTCTTTGTTGAATGTTAAAGTGAAGAAACAAAATAGATGCCCACATAGATCTTTGAATTCCCCATCTTCCATAAAAGTTTCAAAAAATCATTTAGCCATGGATACAAGCCTAAAATCCCATTTGTCCTCCTAAGAGACAATAGTCCTTTAGTAGTTAAGTCCAAAGTAAGTTTAAAATGCTTCCCAAAACTTCCTCCACTATAGCGTAGAGCCAAAAAGCAAGGACCAATTTGACCATTGGCTCCTCGGCAATGTGCGGGAAAAACCGGCTGCTAGTTCATTGTTAGCCGATGGAATTAGGAAAATAACCGGTTGGATTTTGAATTTAAAGGATGCAAAATTGGAAAGAAATTTAAAAAGCCGGATATCAACCGGTGCCTTCCAAAATTTGTAGGATTTTTAATCGACTTTCATCAAAATACAATGGATTTCAGCTGGTAGGTTATAGTATTCACTGGCTGGTACTCGGGCAAGCCCGGTATTACACCCAGGTATCAATCCTACAACCCTTGGGGTATAGTTCCTAAAACCCTCTGGATATTATTTCTCACTCTAATACCCTAAACCCTATGCGGGGTGCACAATGGTGCAACAATAAACCATTGCCAAACAAATGCCATTTTTGAAATTTTAAACAGTTGCCGGTTTGCCGCTCACAATCATCACATAAGTCTTCTTGGACTTGGGGCGCGTTGGTTGTGAATTTACAACATTCACTATCAACATCTTTGCCATTTACCTTTGTTTGTGATTTTTTCAGTGGTTGGATTTTGTGATCCCTTTGAAAATGTCTTTTCATTTATGCATTGTGAGAATTTAATAAAATTACCGGTACAAATTTCAATTTGGAAGAAATTAGCCGGTAAGATTTTGAGATTATAAGAAATCAAATGGACGTTTTTTTAATTGAGAGGATGCAACTGGTGGGCGCTGAAAAAAAACCAGTTCCATTTTGTAATAGGAGGAAATCAGCTAGAAGAGCTCCAAAAATTTCCCGAACAATGCTCCTCGGTCCTCCAAATTGTACAAGTCAAGCCGTCAAGGCCCACGAAACTAATCCCAATTCGGCAACAACTTAAAAATTCTAGAAAATCCTAGAAAGGAAGGTTTCGTTTGTGAAAAAGGAAAAACCATCAATTGAGGGCAAGACCCAACAAGCCAAGGTTGTCCGAGCCAGATTTACAACAATTTATTGTTGATAAAAAGCTGATTCTGCCAACACTCCAGTCCACTCCAGTGATCCCAATTCCCAAATATGATTTTTACTTTTAGCCCAAGTGGGTAAAAGAAAGTGCTAAAAACCTAAAAATTTCAATTTTAATAGGGTAAAAGTCATATATATTTCTAGCTATATAATATTTTAGGTAACAATCTTGCAAAACTTAAGATAGACATACCCAATTCCAACCATGTTTTTAATTCCGCGTAAATGTATACAAAGAGTAGATTTCATGTCTAAAATATAAGGTGCCCTTAGATTTTAGACTTGAAATCTACTATTTGTATACATTTGAGTGGGATTAAAAACATGGTTGGAATTGGGTATGTCTACCTTAGCCAATTTAGAAAAGTTTTAGAAATTGCTGCTTCACTCAATCTAGTATTCACAAATATGGCTAAATTTAACAAAGCTGCTATACTGAATAGTGCATTTCCAGTGCATTTCGGTTGCAGACACTAAATTATTGACATTCTACACTATATAAAGAGTTACTATTGTTACAATAATTTTGTAAAAAAATCTTTGCAATATATATATTTTAAATGACTTTGCAACAACAATAAAGCTCCGAAAATCAAATTAGCAGCGTTTAAGTCAAAAATCATGTGAAATCCTTACATCTAGAAAGTTGCATACTTTTCTAAGTGGTCAAATCAATGACTCATGAGGTAACTTTTAAGGTAAGGCAACTAAATACACTATTTAGTGTACACTCAATATTGCATTTAGGTTGCCTCACGGGTTGCCTTACCTTGGTAAGTTACCTCATGACTCATCACTTAGCCACTTGGAGACGCATGCAACCCTCTAGATACTTGGATTTTACAAAGTTAACAACTTGGACGATGCTAGTTTGTTTTTTTGCAACTTCATTGTTGTTGCTAGGAAAACAATATTTGTCAATTTGGGGAAAAGTTTTTCTCAAAACCGATTTTGGATATACTAAATTTTGCATTTGTGAAAATATTTTGATGATTCCTGCAAGATATCTCATCATTGATGTAAGATCTTGAAGAAATCAACATAAAATTCACTCTAAATCACCAAAAAACTCTTGAAAATGAAAAATTCAGAAGTTCCAAAAGTGGTATTTTTTCCCAAAATAACAAATATTGTGTTAAGACCCTTTAAGTTTTGTTTATCAAGTTATTGTAGCAACAATAAATATAAAAAGAAATTAGTGTGAGGCAATTTGAATGCAATATTCGGTGTACTAAAATAGTGTCATCACTCCTCATCTCACTTCAACTATCTCACCTTGCACTCATGAGGTAGCTTGCACTAATTTCGGAAACAAGGGAACATTGGAAACACGCTAATAAAGTATTTCACAATAATCTAGATAAATTCAACGTACAACAAGCCTTGGTATCTAAATACTTTATCAAACACCGCAAATGACATCATAAATGTGACAAGCATTTTGAACCACCAACTGATTGATTTGTGATCAAGTGGCCAAAATCTGAAAGAGACCTTGTGAGCACTCATCTCAACTAAAAGATGCCACATCATAGAGGTTTCATCTTGCTGTCAAGATGCTACGGCTGAGAAGCAATTGTAATAAAAAAACCTACGTGGAGAGCAATGATGGGAGGCATGCCACACCTTCACAGTAACAATCAGCCTCAAATTCATATAAAACTTACCCAAATGAGCGTGAAAAGGTCTCACATAATTCAAACTTTTGCACTATTCCAATTGTTGCACTAATTAAAATTAAGTTGTGTACCAGAAATATGAATACTACAAGGGGATTGATATGTCTACTACATCTTTTCAACTATTCTACCACACCCCATGGGTAAATTTTAGATTTCTACCATCAAAAAGTTGAATTTGAAAATTTGGAATTCAGATTTGGACTTAGAGACCGTGATTTGATTTAGAATCACAAAAAAAATTCTAATTTATCAACACCCAATGAAAATACTTATCTTTTTTATAAACGAAAGTAAAAAAAAAACTTTTTTCCCGAGCTAAGCTTTTTCATTGAGTGTTGTTCAATTACAACATTTTTATTATGGTTCTAAACAAAATGAAGGTTTGTGAGTTCAAATCTGAATTCCAAATTCTCAAATTCAACTTTTTGATGGTAGAAATCTAAAATTTACCCCAAGTGTGATAAAATAGTTGAAAGGGTGTGGTAGACATATCAATCCCCATACTACAATGATAAATTTGAGTTTTTAGCACATTCAATAACGTTTATGTTTATATTTACATTCACTTGGGTTATTTGTAAAAATCACCTTTTGGGATGACTTGCCAACGTACAGATTTAGGTGTTAGTCCAGTTAGGTGCGTTTACTTCAAACAAAAGACCTCAACCACACAACCCAATAATGCATCACTTGAAACCAATCAATCAACATCAACTGAGAAGTACGCATTCTGATCAAATTAGCAACTCCTTTGGGAGCTTGAAGCTTTGAAAACAGAGAGAATGGGTACTTGAATACTAATTTTCCACATTCTTAAATAAAATTGAGCCAAATTTATTTCAAAAGCTGCATTCTTTAATGATGTTCTGCAGAAGGAAAAAGTGATATTGACGCCTACTGATATTGAAATTGGCACGTATTTCTCACCTATACAGTAGACACACGTCACTGTACAGTACTACAGACCAAACATCCCATCCTACGGCAGCTTGAAATAATGACACTGGTAAAGGGTACGTGGCTAGCCAATCTGCCTTGAAAATGCTTGGTCTATCAGCTTTAACTCAGGGTCACAACAGGCACAGCCTACTCCATGTGTTGTGGGCCTGTTCCACAAGCAGATTCAACCTCAGTAAAACTTCACGGGGAGTCCAAACAGTAAGTCATGTGAAACATACAAGAAAAATGGTCAAAATCTCACATGAGAGGCAGGGTTTTCTTTTTTTTCATTTTTTAAGAAGTGCCAAAGTGGCGATTTAAAATGTTATAGTGGTGCTCCAATTTTCAACATTCATCCACATATTGGATAGAAAATATCACATTAGCACATAATACATGTCTATAATTTGGGTTTCATCCACAATTTGGCAATTTCATCCAAGTTTTTTTTAATTTGAAGCTTTTTTGACGATTTCTTCCAACTAATTGTGTTTTTTTTTCTACAGGCTTGGTGCCAGTCAAAAAAATTGGTGCTTTTCTGCTCCAAATCGCCAAAAAAAAAAAAACACTGATGAGAGCCTATTAATCTCAAGCCTGTATATCGTATGGAATAAACGATTTCTGAAAGGAAAATCCATAAATATAGGGATTCGTTAAAATTAGGATTCTACAAGCAAGAAGTGTGTCAGAGAACATAAAAGGAGCATTTTCTGTTTTAGCCTTCAAGAGCAGTTCATAATGAGAGACCGCATGCGGTAATTACGGTTTCACAAGAGACAGAAAGAAAAACAATATTTTTCTAATTCGAAAGAGAGGTACTTACTTTTTGTGGCGAGGTCTCACTGGAGTAACTACTATTGCATTAGGGAAGTCCTGCCATTCACGTGGGCCACGCTCCATCTGTAATAAATAGAAAGATCCACCAATAAATCTTAGCGTCATGTTATCAGAGTATTTAATGCTTTACTTTTTAACAGGAAAACGAGACGAAGACGAATTAAGCACCATTTATGGCTTAAAGACGGAATACCTCTTCAGAAGTAAGCAGGCAGTGGTCAAGTGCTTTCCTGATATCTGCTTCTTGCATTTCGCCAGTTCCAATAAAAACAATCTGCAATATAAAATGGAGTTCAAAACACGAAAGCTTATTGCAACTGGCATCTCTTCACACATAATGTAAATTACAGAAATGTCATGAAATTGATTTGCTTATAATTAATCTAATGATTTTCACGTGTAATAAACATTTGAAGCATAATGGCCAATTCTATTCTAAGTTATTGGAATAGCATAGGCCACGAGGGAACAAATTGCAAAACCCGCTGGTAGAAATCCTGCCCATAGAAACATGTAGCTTTGCTCACTTGAAAAAAGAGGAGGTGCGGGTTGTTTCAATGGCTAGGATCAAACCAACTAATCAGTCACACAATTTCCATGACAGACGGAAAAATTGAGCTGGAAGACTCGGTTTTTCTATTCTATTTGGTTTGATAGCCTGAGTCCCATACACTCAATTCTCAAGGTTGTAGAGAATATGAGATAGTTCACAAAAACATCACATGAAATAGAATAACAACTCCCAACATGGAAGCTTGACTTACTTCTTGCCGTCTGTTACCATAAGACTCTCCATTGCATCCTACTTCTGGTTTTCCATTCTCCGTTGCTTTCCATTCCTACACATTCAGTCATTGCACACTTTCAAACTGCGTCCTTCTGGAAAACTCTCTGGGAAAAAAAGGTAGTGTATAGCTATGGTGACGCCCATGCTCCAAATCAAAGTCAAAGTACCAAGGTGATTGTTATCAAAGCTACGAAGAGATGAATGATCCATGAGGCAAATGCAGTCACTTTGGGGCCAAGCTTTATAACAAAAAATTGATGATGAAATTAAACAGGTGAGAGGTAAGCAACCTCTTTCCATAAATCACCATCGTGAAGATGAAGAGTCTCCCCTACTTGAGCCCATTCTCTGCAAACACACAAACGCCACATGAAGATACAACTGAACACCAGAAACAAACATTTTCCAATGTAAATGTCCAGTTTTCAACATCTAGAGGTTTGCCAAGTAAATCTTCCTATAGCTGAAAGAGACCCAGTAAAGCCTGAAGGTTAGAACTTCGGAAATTTGTGTCCTAATTTTTATTTAGACTTGGTGTCTGTAATACAAGTGAAGGGTTGTCTTTATCACAACATTTCCCAAATCCATGTGGTTCAATAATTCTAATGACACTATGTCCACAATCAAGTACAAATAAAGGGACAAGGCTGGGTGTCCGAAAAGCAACTACAGGTGAAGGGATACCTAGCCCTCGTCATATCAGTGGCCAGCCACACAAGTCCCTTCGCACGCAATACACCTCTTCCCAAGCACTTTGTCAAGCCTTGCTTCTCAGAGCTTGCTTCAACCTGAGTGCGCAGGTGCCTCAGAATTACCACCAGTCGCTGAGGCTGGAAAGGGCAACGGTGCTTGTATACAAAACTCCTGACGTGAGGTGCATGTTCCCCTTCAGTACCATCTTCATGGTCGTGATGATCATGAGAATTATGGTGGGTATGAGAATTCTTCTTTCCGGGACATCCCTTCACGGTACCGAAAATCACTGTTGGAGAGAGATCTCCAAATGATGCACACTGCAAGAGAAAAATAGAAACACAAAAATCCTACAGCCTCAGATTATTGTGTATTTTGTAAACACCGCCAATTCCTAATGTAGTCAAATAGAGACACACCCATTAGTGGAGAGAGCTCTCCACAGTACGTGGTTGCTACATGGAAGCATAGCCAAAATTGTTCACGCTTTTAGTAAGAATGCAAAATTGTTAGCCAAGATAAAACCAAAATTCATGAGGCAAGGTTACTATCATTCTGTACTAGTGGCACAGGCACTGCATTGTGCCAAGGATTTCAGAAACTAAACCACCTTTGGGGGGTCCAGGGCTGTGGCCCCTGTATAGACATGAGAAGCTTTCAAACAAACCTAGTGCAGTCAAATAGAATGTACAGATTTGAGCAACGAGGTAGTAAGTTGCAAACCTCTATAACAGCACTCGCATTCAATGCTCCGATGGCTGCGAGGCATTTTCTAATCTGAGCTTGCTGCAAGCAGTCCACTTTACTGAGGATTATGAGGTCCGCACATTCAATCTGCGCTGCAAATATGGGCTTGCAGTTAGTACAAAGTGGTCCAAAACAAAAACTTTACGGCTTTAAACCAAAGTTCTCAGAGGGGTTCAAAACCTAAAAGCTGAACTGTTACATAACATGTGAGGAAAAGAAGCCAAAATGTAAGAAAATCAGCTTTATTCAAAGGTATAGTTTCACAAAAAAAAAGGGAGCATGATTCGATTCTTTGAAGTTTTGACTGCTCCAGATGTTGATTATTCTAAAAGTTGGCACCCCATAACAATCACAAAAGATAGGCAAATGTCACCTGCTCCACTAGCAACTCTGCCAGACTTTCAGCCTCGTCACCAATGTTCACAAGTGTAGATCCCTTGGCTACGTCTAGCCATCTCAGTAGCGTCCTCCCATCAACCACGGTGACCTTCATGAAACAGAACCTTAATTACATCAGTTACACGTTTCAGTCCTCGGTGCTATGATATCTAAAAACAGCATAAAATTCTCAAAGCCTTGTGGTGTAGAAGTGTGCAAACTCAAACAACCAGACCGTTATAGTTCGTATTAGGTAATGAGTTATTTGGAGCCGGTTATTGGCCGTGAATTAGCGTGCAAGACCAAGCAAAGGTGGTAGGATAAGCAAGATCAAGCGTAGTAGGTCACAAGCAAAGACTGGCATCAAGAAATGCATTATCTAACATAATTGGTTTCTTGTCGTCCAAATCCTAGTCTGTAACCAATTGCATTGACGGTGTGTGTTGCAATGTTATATTGTCTCAATCTTTCAACATCTTGTTGCATTTTTTTTACAAAACTTGATTACCAATTCTAAACCAATGTCCCAAGATCCAATAGGAGTGAGCCACCTTGAAAATCTATAGGCAAGGACCTGGTTATAGTATAGAAAACGTGACCCAATATAGAACCAAATCTTGACGAAGTAGCCTTGTAGTATGTTGGATTTTGCTTCTCTAGGTTCTCTATTTTACAGACTAGCCATATGAATGAACATTTTTGTACAAAATAGAGCTAGATCCTCTAGTGAAGGGAACCTTACCATTTGATTCAGCATTGCAATGTTTTTGTAGACATGGCCTTCCTCTTCGGCTTTGATGAACAACTCCATGAGGCTGCTAGGCTTGCATCAAATATACAACAAACTTCTCCATTATCAGTATAATGCACAAGTGGCTGGTAAGACCAATCAGTAACCTCGGCTTCGTTAAGAATAGAATCATGTTTCTAAAAAAACATTTTCCTTCATTAATCTTAGAGATATTTATAAAGTTCTATCTTTGATTTTCTACTACTTTTTACTTTGACTTTCTTGCAATGAACGCACATGATAATTCTATGAAACAATCCTATATACTAGACTAATTGCACCTTTACAGATTCAAATTCCCAATCAAACAAAAGGTTAAAGTTTTCTACAAAGGTTTTGGATGTTCATTTAATTTTCAAACAGTTTTGAAAAGTTGTTTAGCACTCCGTAATATAGTGAAACAACAATATCACTAGATAAATTGCGCTTCTGTAGGGACTTTATGGTTTTGACCTTTTAAAACTACTAAAAAATCTTCTACAAATCTTGGGACTTAAAATGGCCAATGAGAAAAAGATTCAGTCATATACCAAGTGAAATACAACATGTAAAAGTTTATGTTCCTTTTGAGTTCCGTTCTATATTCCACTCAATTTTTGTCATTGAATTGGAAACGAATTGCAGATGTTTCAAAGTTGCAAGTGATCTAATCTAGTGCATACTTCGCTTTGTGTTCTATACAGCTTTGAGAACCAAATGAATTCATTATCAACTTCGAACCTCTATATCCCTTGTATAGCTCCATTTCAATAGGATTCGAGTTCAGTTCAATTAGTCAAATATGATAGGATTGCTACATTCATATGTTGAAAGAAGATCATTTGAAGTGAAAACACATGAAGAATTCAAGATTGAACATGATTTTTATAGAACATTTGTTAGTTTCTTAGCTTACTTGCCCATCACCGAGAAGAAAAATGGCATCATTAAGCAATAATAATTTGGAAAACTACTTAAGTTTCTAAAACAGAATATGAAAAATTCAAAGATCATCATTGGTCATTGTAGCTATAAAGATTCTTCACAAAACCGAGACACACAAGAGTCCAAAGTTTTGCGTCTCATATAACAAGCACTTCTATTATGCCCTAAACCCTAAACCCTAGACCCTAAATCCTAAATCCTAAACCTAACCGATTCACTGATATTTATCCTATTACGGTGTCTTTCGTGATATATAAGAATTGACATACCTGGGCCATACCGGAACACTCGATAACCAAATGATCGAATTCACCTCCTGACTCAAGAAGCTTTGTCACAGCACCAACAACATCCGCCTCTGTGCTACAGCATAAACATCCTGCAAAAAATCCAATCCCTTAAGAAGATCTGTTGTGAAAAACTCTTAGAATAAACTCCAGTGACATTCAAACCAATGCTCGAAGTGAATCGGCGGTCAAAATTTCAAAAATTCTAATTAATTATAGTATAATAAAATAGAGGCAATATTTAAAGTACATGAAAAAACGATTAAATAAGAGAAATGTTGCCGATGAGGTAGACAGTTTAGACAAAAAGCAAAAAGGGACAATTTGAAAGAGATGAACTGTATAATCTCACCATTCTCAAGTTGGCTGAAGGCAGCCAGACTTGAGGCTTGACCCCCCGCCAACAGCATCCGCGCATCCACATTCACCTGCAAAACCAACAATTTTTTTGTCATCCCGGGCTACATATCCAAGGCCTGGAGCTGAAGAAAAGTATGCAAAAACACGAGACGCACCTCAGCCAAGTCATTCACGAGCACGGCGATGCGCAGCCCGTCCGCATTCTTTAATAGCCGAGACAACAAAGTAGTCTGCAAGTAAATCAAGAACGGCGTCAACAAAAGAGTTAACAAGAAACATATACTCCCTCTGTCCCCAAAATGATCTTCATGTTGACCTTTATTTAGTGTTCCAAAATGATAACCTTGTTGGAGGAGGAAGGGAGCTAGCGACACTAGCACATAGTCCAAAAGCATGGGCATGCTAACCAATCTCATGCCATCAAGTAAGTGGCCACCGGTGCTCTTCAAAAATGCCTCAAAAATTCAATTTTCAAGCACTTTGAAACCACACTTTGAAAACTCAAAATTTCAGAACAATAGGAGGACATCAAACTCTATTTATAGGTCAGTTTTTTTAATTTTATAAATGGTTCTTTTTGCGCTTAATCTATAACAGGAAGATCATTTTGAGACGGAGGGAGTATAAAACACCAGAAATGCTTCACGCAACAATGAACAAAATCTCTGTCCAGCAACGTAAAATCTTCATTACAAACATCCAGAAAAATTTAAGTAAAATTCGCTTAATAAAAAAGCGGTCACATACCTTGCCGGCACCAAGGAACCCCGAGAGAATAGTGATCGGCACTCGCGATCGCTTGTGGAAGCCATACCACGATCTTACAAGAATTGCAGCAGTAGAACCTGCAACCATTCCTGCTCCGATCATGACCGCCAAAAGAGCGGGCTTATGCTGCGCAACCATCGCCAGTTTTTTTCTCCAACTCCACACCTTTCAGAAGCCCTAAACTCAAATTCAACAAACTACCTCAAATCCAAAGAAACGAACGTGTATGTCTGGATTGTTTTTTTGCTGCTGGAATTTTTCTACTAACGAATTCAGCAATTGGCGTAATGAAATCCTTTCTTCTTCTTCTCCTCCTCTTCCTGCTCCTGCTGCTTCTTCTGTATCACTTTGTTCTTCAATAATCACCATTAATTTTACACCACGGCATCGTTCGGGTTGCAATCAAGCTCGTAGGAAAAAAAATCCGGAATAGAGGGACCTCTAAAATTCGCAATCACACCAGATCGAAGAGCCATCAAAAATTCTTCACAATTTATACACTCCGCCAGGATCAGTACGACTACCCCGGTCACTGCAGCTCTGGAACGATGGGAATTCCATCCACTCCGAAACCATCCATTCCGGAATTATCTGTTGCTGAATCATCTATTCCACATTCATCCATTTTTGATAATCCCCTGTGGAATCATCCATTTTGGGATCATCCATTGCGGAATCATCCATTCCGAAAGCATCCATTCCTCATTCAACCATTTCTGAATCATCCCTTCTGGAATCATCCATTGTGGGATCATTCATTTTGGAATCATCCGTTTCGGAGCCATCCACTGCGAAATCATCCACTGCAGAATCATCTATTACGGAAGCATCCACTGCGTAATCATCCACTTATTTCAATGGATGAAGCAGAGTTATCATCCAGAACATTCCTCAGTCTAGTCCGTCCATCAGGTTATGAAGTACTCTTCTCTGGTGCAAGTGACTCTTAACTTTAGCCTAATTGTCGTTGTTGCTGTTGTTGTTGTTGAAGCTTTTCTTCATTTCGCTGCGAGGTTGGTGATTTCGAAAGGATTCTCATGACAACGAGTTGAAGCATTCCTTACTGGAAGTGCGTACATTTTCAAAGCAGAAGAAACGGAGCTGGCAATCGTGGTTTCTAGCTCTCTGTAGCCATATTAAAGCTCTCAGCTATTGCAATGAGGACTTTCGTGTTTCCATGATCAAACGCGTCGCCGGTACTTTTTCTGTCGCTTGCGTAATTTTTCGTCACATTGCTATTTGTAATAATTTGTTAGAGACTTCCTTGAGCGAAAAATTTGAAGCGCGCATTTTGAGGAGCAATGCTTAGCAGTCGTTGAAGCTATGGAAGCTGTGATCGATCTCTTTGTCTTTAGAACCATTTTATTGTCGTAGTTTGGAGTTTGGAGTTTAAGCAGAGATGGACGGTTGGGAGGACTCTTTTGGAATATTGATCAGAACAATGTCTATTTCTCCTTTCTTAGCCTTCTCTACCATTATTGCAAACGTATTTAAACTTCGTTATTTGCTCCAGAATAAGATTGGAAGAGAAAGCGAATTGTTTAGTAGTCTGATTTCGGAATCTACAATTGCTGGCAGCTGCGGATTGTGTCTATTTCTGGTTCACATTTGATAGCATCTTGGTGTTCAAGGGCCACAGTTTCGGTTCCGTATAAATTTCTTTATTCTTTTGGTTTCTTGTCATCCTCTGTCTCCTGGATTGTTGTGCTTTGAATTTCGAGATAGTGCTTGAGCATGGATTGATTGTCTGGCAAAAACTGAAATTTGAATTTAGCGTAGTTACTGAATCTTTTACGAAGATCTCACATCGACTCATCCGATCTGACAGGGAATATATTGCCCGCGCTCAAGGAAAATGTATGGGACTGCATAATTTCATGTTCCTAATTGCAGAGAAAACGTGAATGTTTGCTAACCAATGCCACGCAGGGTGGTTGCAGGTCGATACCAAACGCTGGCACATGCTGATTCTTTTCCTTTGCAGTTGAGCTTAAGCTCAATATTTGGTTTCTCCGCAGCTGCCTTGAGTTCGGACACAGTGATAACAACGGTGCAATGACGATCGATGGAGAGCCTGCCAAATTGCTACTTCCATACTTGCAACGAGCCGATGAATTGCAGAAGCATGACCACCTCGCGGCTTATTATTGTACGTGTTTTTCATTTTTCTAATTTATTTCGGATCATCTGAGATTTGGTTTATGTTGTTGTTGTTTCCATTTGGTGGATGACTGTCTGGTGGTTGAATCGGTGATTATGGTTTTTCTGAGATTTATTTTGGATAGAGATTTGTAAGTTTTTAGAGGAGGATTGAGCGATTACATTGATAGGTGAGTCCCAAGCTCTGTAATTTCTAAATTCTAGGGTTTCCGTTTTGAAAACGTGTGGATCATGATTGCGGCAGGTCGCTTGTATGCTATGGAGAGAGGATTGAATATTCCAGCGAAGGAGCGCACGAACGAGACAAAGTTGATTCTTGTTTCTCTTATGAGCCAGCTAGAGAAGGTAAGTATTCGAAGTCGCTTGTACGTCAGAAGAACCGCGATACGCTGGTGTTTTCGGTCAATTTATCTAGTATTCGGCATTGGGAAAACTGCAGGCAGGTGGATTCAGAATTAGGTATTAACGAAGGGGTTTGTAGTTTTGTGATGTGAATCATCACCTCATTGAATCGTCTGCAGGTCTGAGTTAATGAGAGCAATATTGTTTTGAGTAAAGCATCAGGCTTGTAGAATGTGGATGAATATGCACAAAATCTACTGCATTATGCGCTTATGATGATATATCGAAGAAATCAGATACAGCTCTGCAAAGCTTTGTTTATCGGTAACGGATTTTGGTCCCTTTAGTAAAGATGACTGGCGCTCCAAAGAGAAACAGGGCAGGCGAGTGTTAAATGACTATTTGGTTCAATGCTTTTAATTAGATGAGCATGTGATTACTCAGGATAAGAAGGTTGTGAAGCTCAGTCCCGATGACAACATGTACATGGAAGGCTTTGCTCTGCGTGTATTCGCCAAAGCTGACAAGCAGGACCGAGCTGATCGTGCTGATTTGTATGTCTCAAGACCATCCTCAGAAGCTTATTGTTTAGGAGAGGGCATATTTTCTATGTAGACGTTGTCGCAAAACATCACGAAGTCATTGTAACAGCATTCTTGTGTAGGCGCTAACGCTCTCCAAGTCTTCATATGCTTTGAATGTTAGACATTCATTAACTGAAATTTTGAACTTCTCTTCTCGCTAACTACTCTCAGTGGATGGTTATTGCTGCTAGAAGAACTGAGTGATTATTAAGCAATGGCAGACAATCAAAATGCAGTCAGCCCACAAACAAATCAAAAGACTCACAAGATCTTGTCAGGAGGTTGGTTTGGTACTGTGACGTGAATTGTTGGATCTCATCGCTGTCTAAAAGTCACGATTTTGTCTAATAACAGAATAAAGCATTGATTTATAAGGAACGCGGATTCTAACGACGTTCTTGTGTTTTCCAGAAAGACTTCCATGACTTTTTATGCAGCGAGTATCTTCTTCGAGGTCCTGCTTCAATTTGGTGAATTGCCACCTGATGTACGTTATTCCTCTCAACCTTGGGTTTTGGGATAGTAACGAGCTCAAACACGGTTCTTTGCGTTTTTCTTGTAACTACAATGTACTTGACGTGGCTACGCTCTTAGCATGTATTTCTCATACAGCTTGTGGATGTCTTAGTCATTGCAAAGAGATTCTGTAATCTGTTCTGTAGATTCTTGTATCTTCGTCGATGCTATCTGCCTGGGCTAATTGATTATAGTTAAAACAGATCCAGGAAAAACAAAAGTACGCAAGTTGGAAGGCTGTGGACATTCGTAAAGCAGTAGCAGAGGGAAGGAAGCCAGTTCCTGGTCCCCCTGCAACTGAAAAAGATATACCTGATGGGGACGACACAACCTGGGGCACTGAAGTACTTACTCCTTTTTCTCTCTTCCTTTTTACTTTTCTCGACCAATGTTTTCTTTCTTATTGATTCTCATTCAGGCTCTCTGCAATTTCAATTTCTGGTACTTCACTGGAAAGATGAAACTAGTTTCTTTCTACCAAGGAACTGGTTGATTGAATTTTTTTTGGTTTCTATCTTTCAGGGAAACACAAGCAGTTCATTCGAGACTCAACAGTCTACATTGCCTTCCAAGGATTCGTCGTTCAATCTTTCACGTGCTCCTTCGAACTCTATACCCCCTCCTTATAATCAAAATCCATATGCTGATGGCTATACTTCGACTGATCCATCACCCTATCCCCACTTCTCAGGAACGCCCTTCGACAATTTGGGTGGAAATGCAGTTCCTGGTCCTCCGACGATTGGCACCTATTCCTATTCTTCCGATCCTCCCGGATTTACTTCATCTCCTGCACCGGCTTTTTCGCAGGACTGGCAAGGTGGTTCACCGCAGGAAGATCCTGCTCAGTATCATCAACAGTGGCCGAGTTCTGCATCCATTTACCCCTCCATCTTTCCATCTGCACCAGCTACTCCACAACATCCCCCACATGGAGCGTCCAGACATTCCGAACCACCAGCTCGGACAAGCACTGCTCCAGGTGGACCTGAGGGATACCAATTGAATGGGAAGTACGATAGCAACTACCAGCCTTCAGCAGAGCAGGTGGTTGAAGCGCACAAAGCATCCAGGTTTGCTGTCAGTGCTTTGGCTTTTGATGATGTCCCGACTGCCATCTCGCATTTGAGGAAATCCCTGGAGTTGCTGACGTCGCCGTCTTCGATCCAATGATACAGGAATGTTGTAGACCTTATCTTTGTGGATCTCAACGGGTTCGTTCACCCTAAGTCTTCTCCATGCATCTAGTTAAGTCAGGAGGAATCTTTCATTACTGCATGCTGGAGCGACTGCCTGACATTCATGGGTTGCAATGAGCAAGTGTCTCTATCCCAAATAGAATTGTACATGTTTTGTTTAGTCCTCGACACAATTCTCGTAAACGTGTCTTGTACAAGATTCGGCGTAATCCTCAGCATTTGAAATTTTGAAACATCACATTTGACAATCTTAGTAGGTGCCAATTTATTCCTGTATCTATACTTCACGAAAGAGAGAAATAAGCTTTAGGCGAGGTGTAAATGAAGGGTCTGTTGTTTCAATTAGAAGTATGACTACAGGTATTTCACCCTATTATCACTCCGCCCCTATTATCACTTCTGTATCTTCAAAAATCCATATCCATATGTTTTAGGGTTTAGCTTCAAATTTGGGTTTACAAGTTTTGCAAGAAGGTCTGAGAGTTCTTTACTTTATAATGCAGTTTTTTTAGTTTGTTAAAGGTAGAGCATATTAGCTATGAAGACCTTAGTTACACACACAATTTATTGCCCAAACACCTTAGCTATATCTATGTCAATTGCAAAATACCAAAAACAACTAAAATCTGTCAACTTAGCTAGCACTTATAGCTAGCACTTATGGATGATCACAAAGACCAAGGAAAGGAAGAAGAAAGTGCAAGATGAAAATGACAAAATATGATCATGTGTGGACCAAAATCTCTTAGGAAGTGGTAATTGGGCAATTTCAAATTTGAGCTTTTAACTTTAACCTTACCTCATTGAAACCTTCGTAACTAATACATACTTCACACATTCAAAAATTTGGAACTTGATACAAAAACTTGATTCAACTATCTTTCAGATGATACCATAACCATGGCATTTGGTGTGTTGAAACTTTTATAATTAATATTTGAATTAAGGCCCAATGATATTAGGATAAATTGCCTTGTATGTTTTTTAAATAGTTTTAGTTGGCAATTTCTTACCAATTTTTTATTATGGCATTAAATAAATAAGAACCAACGTATTTCATGAGATCATGCCAAACTTCTAATTCTCTTGTTCATTTGAAAGTAAATAGCACATTGTTGTTGCTTTGGAAATTACATATATTAAGACTTGTCAAACTATGATAGAACAAAAAATCAAAGAATGTTTCAAATATTTCTAATCAGATTTCTGAGAAAAGATCAAACATATTATAAGTGGTAAAAATAAGGCGACATTGAGCTTCTCATTGTAGACAATAGACTTATTATGATAAAATGAGTAGTTAGCCTTACATGCTTGGAAAGCTCGTACTGTAAAACATGCACCCATACGTTCATCAAATGCAAGGATTTTAGATGTGAGACAAAAGTTATAGCTACTCAAAAAAGGAGTGTCTGGTTTGTGTGAATGAGGATTGGAAGGTGCAAATGAGGGGTTCAAAGGAGAACCTATTATGGACATATGACATGGCATATATTGTTGAAAACATTGAAAAGATTGATGCTTTAGATTGCTAAAGCTAAAAGAAGGGAAAACTATGAGCTGAAAGTTATTGCCAAACAGAGAGGTGAGTTTACCGCACAACTCCACTTCCCAAATGATTTGGATTTTTACACTAATATAATCTGTACACTAATTGTCCAAATGGCACAAATTAATAGAGCATAGTGATCTACTTGTCAGGTAGATTAGAGAAATAAAGTTGATTGTTTCATTTAATTAATTTAGTTTCATCTCACAATAGTATTTCGTACACACTAAAGTTGAAATTGAGGACTTCTTGTTGTTTTACTGTAGCATGAGGTGTTCTTGTATACCTCTTAACACTAGATGGAGGTGTCCCACTCTTAAATAGGGTGCAACCAATAGGTTCCAGTAAGTTTTGGTGAATTTTGTGGGAGAGCAACAACTTGATAGTTTGACATGTGTAAAATGGGCCTTATTGAGAACTCAACATTGTTCAAAGATGGCCAATGATAATATTAGTGATAAAAGTGCCATGATTAGGGGTTTGGACAATAAAAGCTCCATCCACATCTTCAAGTGGCATGTCTAGTTGTCTTATAGAAATTGAGTGTTAAGAATCTTGAAGTAAACTTAGAACTATGATTAGCAAGGAGTTTAAACTTGGAATTGAGATTAGCTAAGAGCATCTCCGCTCATAGTGCTCTGCAAACCCTGTGAAACAGTGGTTTTTCTTGGTTGGCAAACTTGCGGACGGCTATAAACGTGGAGTTCCGCACCTATCTGTTCACTTTGTACGTGATTTTCTTGTCATGCATTGCTTATCTCCCTAAAGCAAAATGCCAAATAGGATATGACAAGAAATGACTCGTTGAAATTGAAGACGGCAAACAAAAACAAAATGGTGAGCAAAGAAGTCAAAATGGAGTTTTTTGGTGAATTGCAGGGCTTGAACCCAAACATGCGGAGCTCAAAAAACGACCCAAAATCCATGCAATCAGCAAAACACTGTGGAAGCCCTCAGTTTGCCATATGGGTGGAGATGCTTTAAGAGCATCTGCACTAATTGGCCAGTGGAATAACACGCCATATGGCTCAACCCGGCCCCTTCATGGAGAATCGGCTCGTTATATAATTCCCGTGTCCACTAGACTGAGTTTAAGAAGACACCCTACAAGGTTTGGAATTAAAAACTATCCCAAAAATAACTGTAATTTTTGGATGCTCCAAGCATCTTTGCCACATGGGATGCTCTAGGCATCTTTGCCACAATACCATGGGCAAGTTAACAGTTTAGACTTTAGAGAACTGATGGCAAATAAATTGAGGCCTCACCAACCATCAAGGCAATAAATAAAAGTGTCAGAGCCACAATTCAAGCATGCTATCTTTGGCATGGCTGGGCAAAAATTTACCACTCTAAAATAAAAAATGACCCTCAGGCTACAATAAATCACAGGCCAAAGCCAACTGGTGGAGATGCTCTAAGAGGCTAAAACTGTACATGAGTAACCTCAACAAAGTGATGTATTCACCAAAGGCATGACAGTAGGTGAGTCATTCAATGAGTCCAACGAGTTCAACACTCTGAGTACTTCTTGTATTTATTATACCATGTACGTAATTGATTTATGACCCTGTTGTCAAAATTTGATGCCATAGCTCAAATAGACTTCAGAAGTGATTGCAACAAGTGGCGATAAAGGTTCGGAGTTACAAAATCAACCACTTACCACAGTTCATTTCAAAAGATAGCCACTCTACATGTGTACTTACCAGTTGCACATGGAGCCCTCAATAGAAATCTAACCGTACTTTCAAAGATATTTTGCAGTTGTGTAGGCCCCCTTTTACATGACCAATCTTCTCGTTAACCAATGGCCAAAATCACTTCACCATTTCAAGGTGAAGATTGCCATCATCATTACCAGTTTCCAACCTAGTCCTAGAAAAAGAAAAAAGAAACACTCAGAACAGATGGCATTCAATGATAACATTTTCATAAAGTTTATTGCAAAAGTTTTGGTACAATGATAGCCAGAGTACAGAGCATGTAATGTGCACTGATATGTTTAAAGTCAGAAGACTGCACTTTATAGCTTTCTTCATGTTACGCACACAGCTCAAGTCCTCACTCTGCAATCTGCTACAACTGAAGATCAATGTTACCAAGGTAAGCGAAAACGACTGGCACATCTTTTAAACAGTCACCTAAATTCGATGAAATACGGCTCTTTATCCAGTATGCATACTGTTTTACAGATCAGGAAACATAAGCATCCCAAAGTGACACAACACATAGAGAGTACTTCCTGCAACGACAGGCGTAGTGAACGGTTCCCACGATTCAGGCACTAGACTAAGAACACAAACATTAGACTAGGGTCAATCCAATACAACATTATCAGTCCAGGTTCATCTTGATAGAGCGACGAGGCTGCCTATTTAACGAGGCTAATAACCAGCCAAAGTCATGAAAAGCCATCCGAGCTTCAAGCACCAATCTTTGGAAGTGGTCGCTCTGCAGCCCATCATTAAGATTGCATCTTCCGAAGCGCTTACATCCTAATAATAGGCTTTGCGAGGATTATTCTGCAATGGGATCAACAATCCGGCAAACATGTCCCTGAGTCAGACTGCGTGCTACACGCACAAGATCAAACCTGCCATACATTCTAACATGCAATATCCTGGAGACTGAAATGAGTAAGGAGCCCAATGACAATAAATACAAGTTCCATATACCAGATACAATATGCTCTCGAAGCTCTACGAGTATTGCAAAGTACCGAAGCTTACCAGAGGATTAGGTCGGAACTTGTAGCCAAGCATCATACGTTTCTTGTACTGTTCATAAATGTCATCATCTGCCGTCACTTCACCAGGTACCTCAGCGCCAACTCCTAAATTGTTAACTTTCACATTTCCAGCTTGAACTGGATTGGCAATCCCACTCCTTCCACTTCCCAAACCCTCTCCTGCAAAGCAAAGTTGAGTGCGAGAATGAGTAACTTCATCCAATCACCACGATACATACAAAAGGATGTGTTTTCAAAGAACGGTGTTAATAAAAAAAGTACTTGATATAAACTGTATCAACACTCACCAAAGCGGAAGACTTCTCAACCAAACGTACCTTCTTTCCAACCCATCTTAGAGAGCAACCGATGCCCAACATTGTCAGCTTGAATTTTAGCACGATCAGCTGTAGCTTTTGCTGCTTTTGCGGCCTTAGCATCATTGCACTTCGCCAAAAACTTCTCCAGCTCCTCAGGAGGAATGTAATCTCCCATGTGATGTCCTTTTTTCCCTGCACATAAAACCATGCACAGGTAAACCCTCCAGTCTACTATTTGTAAGCTCTCCAAACCGATATATACTCTCTGTTTTTACAATAATAAAAAAGCGTGTGCTATAGCAGTAATGAAGAATTACTGAAGCAATAATCCCCACGAAGAACTGCAAGAATTTCTGACTGTTTTCAGAAATGTAGTGCTAAAACGCCATTCCACAGCATACTACTTGTTTAAATATAACAAGTTCACAACCTTGAGGGGTCACTTTCCTAAATGTTCCCTCAGATCGACTACGATGTTTACGCTTCTATGGATATATTAATACAGTTGTCAGGAAACGAACCTGCAGCACCATCCTCGACCACCCCTACGCTAGGGGTTACGTAAGGAGAACGTGCAGCTTCTGAATGCCACACACATGATTGGAATAAGATGAAAATCCCAACAGAACTAAGTATAATTGTGACAAAAGTTTCCCTTCTCTTTTTGTTTGCCCAAACAAGGACTCATTTTTCTTCACCACCTCAAACTTTCCAAGATCGTCTTCCAGGACAATAGCAATGTCTTCAGAGATTTTGATGTGGTCAGTATTGCAATGCTAAATAGCGTCAACAATATTATAAGCAGTATCATTCACAAGGAAAAGAACTGCAATTTACCTGGTACTGCTGGTTCTTCAGGTTGCCAAGTGTCTGGATAACTAGACGTTTGGCTCGCTGCATCAAGCCGTCAACTTTCACCGTCAGGGTCATATTTAGACTGCTTAAAATCCTTTACCATACAGACATTCTCAAGACACAATAAGACAAAGGATATTCAATCAGTATTACGGGATTTTCTTATTTGAATCAACCTCCAAAGGGCCTGCTTACCTGGTTGCGGTGGATGGAGACCAGGAGGAGGAGGCATTTCATCTTTTGACTGCTTCGGAGGTCTACGAAGTGCTTCCTGCGCGGCCTTTTTCATGTAAAAGTCCATCATAGCCACTGAATCGTTTGCGTGCGATTGCTGACTGTACCGGTCTGTAGTGGGGCAATTGCAAAAAAACAACATCATATATAATACAGATTCCAAATAGAAGAAAACAGGTGGATATAATGAGGATCCAAAGAATCAATTCAGAAAGTCTCATTTGTGGAGATTAAAGCAAGAGAAGTTGTAACATCCAGATAGAAACTTCCAAACGCACACATCACTTAATACACCACCTGTGATTTGAAAATACTATGTATCTTCCATGCAACAACGCAGCAAAAAAAACTACTTCAGATCAAATTGACAGCTGTTTACCTGGCGCCGGTTCACGTGAAGACCCCGACGAAAAAGATGGTCTACGATGATCACTGCCGCCACTGTACAGTGCCGAGGCTGGTGTCTGATACCTCTGCTGATGCCCTCCACCTGAATGTCTGTGAGAGTTGCCTTGATTGGGGGTGACAGTCCCTACAAGAATTCAAATCATCACAGCCTTAAACGAAACTACGGATACAAAACCAACGACCAAGAAAGCAAACTAACTCTTGCATTCAAACATCAACAACTAGGTTCGCCTACTACAGAAAACATGTAATAAGTCCAAACCTGTATGCACTGGTTGCGATGCAGCAGCTTCAGGTGTAAAGATTGCCTCCTCTTGAGCAACCCGATACTGATAATACTTGTACTCAGCACATTCAGCATCAAAGAGAAAGCTGCACACACTCACAAGTTAATATGCATTGGTCACCAACGCATTGCGAAAGCGATCCCTGAGCTAGATTCATACAGAGCCATCCAGAAGCTACAAAAAGCAGGAGCTCCGCATATACCACCAATTATAATAGAAGAATCACACCCAAAGATTGAAAGTGTAATACACGGAGCAAAAACCTGAAAGGAGTGTTGCCAGGGTTTTTCTGGCGTGTAACATCCTCAAATTGACGTCCATTCTTTGCGACAAAAAGAGCTAGTTTATCAGCCACCTTCTTCACCTCTCCATCAGAAGGAGGAGGTGGAACTGTTACTCCAGAGCCGAAAAAAGGTTAGAGCATCCACACGTTCCTTGAGGTAATCTACTTATACAAACGGCGATTATCAATTTGACTACTCACATCAAACTTCACCCAAACAAATAGAACTCTAAAGCCCGAAACAGATCAAGACAACAGCAAACAAGAAGACACCGTACCAGAATCCTTGGGCTCGGGTGTTACGCTTCTCGGGGCAGTTTCGGTTCTGGACCTCTTAGCTTGCCTATGAGCATCAGCATCATCTTCGTCGTCTTCATCTTCTCCAAGCTTAATTGGAGTCACCGCCAACTTCGACTTCTGCTTCAGACTAAAAGCTAACTTTCCGTTGGGTAGAGATCCTTTAGAAACGGGAGGTGAAGAAGCTCCACCTTTACTATTGGAGCTTGATTTGACGGTCACGGAAACGACTGGACTCGTTCTAGTAGGCTCAGAGGGAGCATTCTGCTTTTGCTGTTTGAACCTTTCCAGAAACGAACCATCATTGGGGAAGGGACTAGCCATCCTCTATGTCTATCTTCCTCTCTTACTTCAGCACTCTTAGTATCTCAAATTTCACCTTCTTATCAGCTCAATAAGCTCCCAAATTACCACCAAACCATAATGTGGTCGACTACAAGAAGAATCAGTTGGAAACCTAGCCTTGACCAGACATAAACTCAGAAGCTCCGACCATGAACTTGTAATTATCCGACAATGTCCGAGTGATCATTCCTTAGCTCAGATCTACGTTGGACCAAAGACGCATTAAGGGAGACTAACCGTAGAAATTAAGAAAACCTTAAGAAAAACGGATCAAGCGAAGAGAATATTCTGGCATTGATCCTTTCAAAGAACGCCGTCTTTGATACACGTCGTCGATGCAGAGCAGTACCATGGATGTGAAGATTGAGTACTGGCAAGCGCCAATTCCACCCCCTGCTCATACTCCAGGTCAGCAATACTACATAGAGCAGTCAGTCGCCCCCCCTCCCTCGGACTCCGCCGAAACCCTAGCTCTCTCCTTTTCCTCTCCAATTCCCCCTCACCAAAGCAGATATAAAGAAAATTTGTTCTTCATTTACAGCAGACGTTAAATTAAAACTGAATTTTACCCCCGCCCGGTCCTATCGACTTCAGCAGGAGCAACATCATCATCATCGCAAACTATGATCAAGAACGGAAGCAAGAAGAAGAGGAGGAGGAGGAGCAACAACAAATTCTGGCAACCCATACCTCAAGTCGGACTCCTGCCAATGAATGGAACTTCTGTTTATGTGTCGTGCGAATCACACATGCAACTCATCACAAGTTCGTAGCATTCTAGCTCACACCACCAGCCACTCTACTCTACCACGTCCAAGGGATGATTTCACCGCTTTCAGACATCGATTTTATCAGAAATTCGACGCACTTGAGCTCCAGAATGTCACTCTCGCATCTTCAGAGGGAATCCACGGAGCTTGACCCCCCGGAACGAGATCTAGACAAACCAATTCAGAAACTGACAAAGCTCGGGAAGGAGAAAAAGTGAGAGCGGGCAAACCCTAATTTCTCGAAGGCTTCTCTCTGGTTTTCCAGAGACGACCGCAGCAGGGATAGTTCTGTTTGGATGAATGAATCTTTGTTCATCGTCTCGTCCCACCAACGTACGTTCATCTGCCTGAAGTGGCTGGACCTGGAATTATACCAATCCAGATTCCAGAGCCACCCTGCAGATATTAAGGTGGCGGGATTCAGGTGCATTTTCTAACAGTATCTCCAGCGTTTGCACTTCAAATTTCACACTTCAAGATATTACACCTATTTTTGAAGGGCTCTCAAAATTCTAGTTCTCCACCTTTTCTTTTCAAACATCTACTTGGGAAAGAAAATTCAATGTAAGATAGGTTTTTTTTTATAAGCATTCAATATAAGTACACTATTTGGACACCAAAATTGTCCAAAACTTGAATGTTGAAATTAGAGTGTAATTTGCAATATGTATTAATTGAGTTTTGCAAATAACATTCCAACAACATTCTTGGACTTCACACAAATTTATTTGCAGTTGACTTGTGTGTGTTTGAAAAAACATACAAAATCAACACACACAAGTTTTGCCAATACAATTTGATCTCTCATAGCTTAACCAATCTTAAAGTGTGCTACATCATCCTTTTAGAAGTAGTAAACAAGGTATCTTGGACAAATGGGTATATAAAGATTATATCATGACAAATTTCAAAACCTTTGTACTTAGTGAAAACATGAAGATTTTTTTTTTTAAACTATTTATTAAAAAACTGTTTAAGTTTTTGGTATAAAATACTTATGCTTGGGATATTGCCATCAAGGTTTGCATTTTAACACAATATTCCCAATCTACCCTTGGTCCTCAAGAGAATAACACACATCAAGTTGTATATCTAAAAGATGATTATCAATAATCTATGTCTACACCACTAAAAATTAAACAAAAATTTGTTGGCTTGATTGAGCATGTGTCCCATTAAGGCTGCCAATCTAGTGATTCCAAATAAATCTTCAAATGCTTTTAACTTTGTTTTTAATTGAGCAAAATCGTTTGAATCATTTCTTTCTTTTGTGCTTGCAATTTTTTACAAGGTCAACACATCTTGTTATAAAATTGTTTTCATCCCTTATAAGAATTAAATTCCTTTAAATTTTCACTTTAGTGCCTTTGTCAAGTGGTATTTTGCAAATATTTAAATTTTACTAATTTGTATAAATCACACGATATTCAACTTTAGAAAAAATTATCTAAAGAAGAGTGTTTTCTCCATGACACATCATTTGCACAACAAATGTATCCAAATTCATCCATAGTCAATTTTTATATAATGAAGAATAAAATCATGTATCACTTAAAAATATCAAATCTGGTTATTACAAAAACAGTCGTTCAAATTGACTTTATTCAAGATAATATTTATAAATATCTTGACTATTTGGCACATTGGTACTAGTTGTAATATTTGTTGCACATCCAAATTGTATTGGTAATCTTTGGTATACAAAGTACCAAACTAGAAAACCAAGGTGCAACTTTAAAGTATTTAAAATTGTTTAATGATCTAATGTATAATTTTTAACATGTGAAAAATACAAATCAGAATATGATTGTATGAGCAAAAAATAATGCAAAATATGATTAATTTTTTGGATGAATAAAGAGCTGAAAATTTCAATCTAGTGAGTGAACCTAACTCTAATTTACATTTGATTAATTATTTTTGAATTAAAAAATGGTTTAGAAAGCAACAAGCTTGTAATGAGTAAAAATGTAAAACAAATCTAGCTCAAACCTAATAGTATAACTACATGTTACTTCTTGGTTTCAAATCCAAGGACTCATAATAATTTGCAACAGTTTTAAAAGTAAACTTTAGTTTATCAAATTCTTTTCAACCATCACTAAAAACATTCATTAGAGCTATCTTAAAAGTATCAATAACTTTTTGTCTATTCTATTATGCAATAAGAAATTAAAAAATTTGATTTTTTGAAAGCCATCTTTATTCCAATTTTAGATATTGAACATTATCCAAGCTATTACAAAAACGCAAAGTTGAGTTTGGTTTAGAGTTGGCAAGGGCTAAATTAATGAACTAACACCCTTTTTTGAGGGTACAGGGTACACCCTTGGCAACTCTTTCTCATCATGCTTTTCTGCACTTCCTTTCAAGTTTCCTAAAAAAAACACACACACAAGATGATAGTAGGTGCCAAACAAGGTTTAGATTTCTAAAAAAATTGTATTACTTGAAATTTGAAACTAAACAAATGCAATAGTGGAAGACAATGATTCATTTGATACATTGACAAATGAAGTCTTAGCCTCATTTATGTAAGTTTCAAAAAAAATTTAATTGAAAAGTAGTCATATTAGCTATTACCTTTTTTACAACATCTCAATTTAAATCATCGTCTTGTTTAAAATTGAATTGCCCGTTTGTTGCCATATTATAAGCCCAATAGAAGTGATTATTTAAGCGCAATTGTCTTACAACTCAAATTGTGTCCTTTTATAAATGAGAAAATGTAAACTATAAATCGCTTAAATTTGCACAAACTTTCAAAAATGTACATTAAGTTAAAGCGCCACTTAGAAAAACAATTAATTGGTATCTTTTGAATCAAAAATGTGCTATGATTCATGTTTTGTATTCATGTAATGTTTTTTATTATTGCAATTATTGATACTTATCAGCAGAATTCGAAACAAATCATTGACAAATTCTTTTAAGATTCATCATGAACTAAATATTGGTTATTATCCCCTAAAGGACCAACTGTCCTCTTAGGGGACAAATGGGATTTTGGGCATGTACTTACAGCTAAACTACTTTGTATGAATTTTTGAAATTTTTATGGGAGAGGGGGAATTCAAAGATCTGCATGGGCATTTAATTTTTTCTTCATTTTGACATTTATTGAGGAAGTTAAAATTGAATTTATGGAAAAAGGTCAAGATTGGGCAGCCCAAAAAATTCTTTAAAAATTGCATTTAAATTATTATAAAAATATAAAATAGATTCTTTAGACTTATATATAGGTGGGGAGCTTTTGATTATTCAATTTTCATTAATGAGATGAAAGTTATAAGAAGTTTTTGTTTGCGGGTAGGTGTGATTTTGTGAGAAACCATACCAACCCGCAAACAAAAACTTCTCATAACTTTCACCTCAGCAATGAAAATTGAATGACTCAAAGCTCCCCACCTATGTATAAGTCTAAAGAACCTATTTTGTATATTTGTTTAACACAATTTTTAAACAATTTTTTGGGCTGCCCAATCTTGACCTTTTTCCATAAATTCAATTTTAACTTCCTCAATAAATGTCAAAATGAAGAAAAAATTAAATGCCCATGCATATCTTTGAATTCCCCATCTCCCATAAAAATTTCAAAAAACCATACAAAGTAGTTTAGCTATAAGTACATGCCCAAAATCCCATTTGTCCCCCAAAGGGACAATTGGTCCTTCACTTTGTTTCTGATGTGAATCATACGGATTTTTTCTATGATAGAAATATGTATTAATGAGTGATTTAGAAATCCATACCATGCATATTGCTATTAGTTAAATTAAAACCAAATTATGTTTGAATGAATGATAAAAACAAGTATCTACATTATATAAAAATGGTGTGTGCACAACTTGACCATTAAGTAATTCAACAAAGATTATCCATGGCAACTGATGGCAAGGGAGACAAAAGTCCATTTTTAGTTCAATGTCCACTTAAACTTGGAATAGAGTACAAGTTTAACCAATGTGAAATTTGGACAAAAGCAAAAGAGAAAAAGTCATAAATGGATTATTTAATTATAAGTATTAACTTATGCTAAATGGGGTTTTTTTAATGCAAATGTTGATCTATGCTAAATGGATGTTTTTTTGTATAAATCTTAACCCATACTAAATGATTGCTAAATGAGATTTTTTTAATAGAAATCTTAATCTAAACTAAATGTAATCACCATATTTTAGTTAATTTTGCTAAATAGGGTGACAAACTAGTATGTGTACAGTTACTTACCATAAATTTTCATCACTTTCATGTGTAGTTCAAAGAACTTTGCATTGCAAGAAGTATAATTAGTATTTTGTTGATTTGAACCTTAGATGTTGGATTCTTATGCAATCCCAATCAAGCATACCAAATTTTAACTCCTCAAAACCAAAACCCTATTTTTGGAACATTATTTTGTATTAAATTTGCAGTTTTACATGATAATTGATTGAAAAATATTAGTGAGGAATTTTTGAGATATGATTGCATGAATATGTAGGAAACATTCATATGCACATCTTTTATGCTAAAAAGAATCCCCTTAAGTAACAAAAATTTGTGCTACAAAGATTTCAATGAGACCTTTGATATGCCCGAATTTTGTAAAATAGATTTTATTATTTATTAACTATATTTTCACCAAGGAAACAAAACATCTTCTTTAAAGGTACAAACTTAGTCACAATGTAGGAATCAAACAACAAATTTTGATTTTCTCAAAGAAATATTCATTTTTTAACCACCAAGGAAAGTGACAAAAATTTATGGGAAGGTATTGTACATAAAGTGTTTTTGATTTCATTTGAACTTCAAAAATTGCACTCTTGATAATTAAAAGATCAACTTTAGGTAATTCTTGTAATCAATCTAAATAACAACACTACAAGAAAACATGACTCTAATCAACTATATTGTGTTGATTAGACATCTTGATTAGGACATTTTCAACATAGCAGTGATGATTAGGACATTTTCATATTGATTACTAATATATTTGATTAGGACCCATTTCCTACTAGTTTGATAAAAATCTGATCCTAGATTTAGTAGTTTAATGTATTTAGAAACCTAAATGTAATCGTGCCTTGTATATATGATATATAAAACTGAGGCGTGTGAATACTTAGAAGAACTTCAACAATACGTTTAATTTTTATGTGCTGTTTTTCTTCCATCACAAATGGATGCTTTAAAAATATTTTAAAAAAATGTTATCTTTGTATATGAAATAGCAGATTGGGCACTATACCCATACCAAAATGGATTTTCATCTTTTCAAGTATTGGCCAATCAAATGATGTCACGAAGCACATTTAGAAAAAATAGTTTTAATAAATTACCAGCCTACACAAGTGAAAGATTGTAGGGATTTGTTAAATTAAAATGATCATGAAGAACGTGTAAAATAACAAGTTATCTACAGATTACAGAAACTGATTTGGAAAATATTTCCATTAACCCTTTAAAGACCACACACATTTCTTCAAAATCCTTTAGAATATGGGTGGTAAACTAAGGTGTGTTGCTAAATCAAGGGACAGTTTGATGGATTCCGTTGAAGTTTGGGATATTTGTACAAATGCCTTTGGTTTTCAGAAATTGCACCAATAACCTTGGACCATAATTTTCAAACATTTGTTTTGGTATGCACACCACTCCCTTCTTCATTTGTGCTCAAGCAAATACAAGAAAGAAGCAACATGCATACAAAGGAAGAAGGAAGTGGTGTGCATAACAAAACAAATGCTTGAAAATTATGATCCAAGGGTATTGGTGCAATTTCTGAAAACCAATGGAATTTTTACAAATACCCAAACTTCGAGGGTGTCCACCAAATTTTCCCTTGAATCAAGTATAGACCTAACGTAAATAATCAAACTATATGGATAGGAAGAACACCTTGTTTATTATAAAATATCTATTTCAACCAAATGTACAATTGGAGGGTAAATATTATAATGATTGGGTGAGCCCTGGGTGGAGAATCTCTAGTTTTTCATGCTTATGTGATTTTGGAATTTAATGCTTCCTGTAAGTCGTACTTGAGAAGAGCCTTGTATTTTTAGAATGCTGGTTTTCCACTTTTTCAATAAGACTAATTTCACAAAAAATGAATAAAGCTAGCGATTACAAGATGTAGCTAAGTGTAGAAAAATTGTCAAAAATCTCATTTCATTTGTCACCGTAAGATATTTCTAGAAGAAATTTGATAAATACCATGAAAAATATCATTGATGAAAACAATTAAGAATTGGTAATAAATATTGGATAAATATTTCTAAAAATGAAATGATAACACCATTTCAACAAATTTTCAATTATTACAATTATATTACTACTCTAGAGAGAAACAACATGAGAGTATTTTTTGGATATCTGATGTGTTGTATTGACGCTCTAATTAATCTGGAACCAATGTATGTGTATTTTGAGGTCATACTATATAAATATCACTATTTGTCAACCACATACCCAATTCCATTGTTGTGTTTATAATTGGATACATCTTCAAGACCAAATTTCAAATTATTGAGCAATTTTATTTTGTTTGCCTGTTTTGTTTGCCATAAACTACTCTCCGCAACCAAAATATGGCTGCGTGGTTTCTGAAGGGTTAATAAATACTCGTCGTGTTGCATACCAGTAAGCTTACAGTGAAAACCACATTTCCATGATGATTTATCTTTAGGGACGTAGTTAATACCTTTCAGCTTTGAACTATATTAAAGTAACTGTTTACAAGAATTTTCATATTTTTTTCTAGTAAATTAGATAGTGCGCTTGATAAACTTTGTTTTCATAATTCTATTCAGAAAATGTTGCGTAGCTTGACACTCCTATTTGTGAAGCTTGATTAGTGTCACGTGAAAGATGAAGTGTTTGTGGTTTTGAGTTTGGAGTATCATTCTTGAGGGTTTAAGTTACTACATGACTTTTCAAGGGAGCATCATCACTGCCACATCATGCTAATATTTAGTTACAAACACATTCCCATTTTATAACAAAAAGATCCTCTTTCTTTACTTGTACTGACAAGATCCAAAATTACTTTGATTTCTCATAGCAGCATTTGGAAAAAAATAAAAATAACTTGAAATGTGATTCGATATTTATAAGAAACCCACACTTTGAAAAGCAAGGAGAGGATTTGCTTTACAAAGAAACCCTCTTGTTTCAATTTTGTTTTCTAGCTTGACCAGATCAAACAATTTTGAAGTTGAAATCATAATGGGGAAGAATTTGAGATCAAACCAAAAAATTTGAGATCAAACCAAAAAATTTGAGATCAAGCTTCCAAATCACTATTCCAACCTTGTTTATAGCATGCAAGGTTGCTTATACCCTTACTTCACCATAGGTCACAACCCACATATCCCAGTCGCTATGTACACTTTGTATCGTTTTAATACCATGTTTCTCTCAGGACTCCGTGACACCTCATTCCCTTGAGACAACCAAGCACATGATGCACAATTTCATTTGATGTCCAAGTCCATGCCAATGCAACAACTCAATACCAAGGTGACTTTGAGATCACCTTGTCAACTCTACAAGAAGACAACCTCACCAAATTTTCACTACAAAGCTTGATTATCGTATTTCGCAATTTTGATTACAAAAGCAAATAGGCCATTGCAAATTACATCCGAAGTGAGGCAAAAAAACGGATGGATGAAACTTCCCAGTCGGTCTCAATATAACAGTAAATTTGCACAATATTCGAATGGTGCTAACAACAACAGCTCTGCACAAATGTGCAAACACAAAAGACAGTACATGTATTTTTATTTTTATTCTGTTCCCTTAACCCCTTAGGGTCGGAGGAGGCAGAAACTGCCTTCTTAGGTTTTGAAATGAAATTTAGGGTTTGTTATCAATTTTGAATCATGGGTTGACCAATTACAAACATGTAAGGAATGAAGTTTGTTTTCACGTGCACTTGTTTGATCAAAGTTTGGAATTACATTTTGTTGTAAAGAGAGTGATTTATCAAAAGGGGTATTGGAAAATTTGAGTGTTTAGCACAAATCACTCATTGAAACACCAACAAGAGGATGATGTCACTTGATGTCTTTAGGGACCAAGTAAATAATGCCATGACAACCGCCAACCCAATTATTCTTTGGCTTTGTACCCCCTACTTGAGCTTTTCAGTCCTTTTAGAGTTGCACGGTCAAAATTACTTATATATTGTCACACTTCTTTAGAAAAAACACATGGTCGTAGATCAATACTATTCAGATAACTTGTCTGGTTGGATTTCTAACCATGCAAATCTCACTTTTCTAAAAATGATCAAGATTTTATGATCTTTTCCACAATTTCTACACCCTAACCACCCATGCCTTTCATTCATTTAATACAGCAAATGGTACGATTTTTTCCCAAAATCTTAAGTTCAAGCCCTTAAACATATCACATATGAGAAAAGTTTACAATTTCAAAATCTAATTCTATGGTAGTTGCTTGTAGGAGCCATTCATTCAACTTGTACTATCCAAACTTAATCCAATGCACCACCTTTCACTTAACCAATGTAGCACATATCATAAGCAAATAGGTCCAAAAAATGTACGTGCTTATCTTCCAAGAGTGCAGTTTACATTGGTACTATTGGATTGTGCTTTTTTACATTTGACTGAATTGCAAAAATGCCTGAAGCAATTAGTTTTTACAAAAAAACGACCAGCTCGGAAAGGAGGCAGCCCTAAAGGGTTAACCCTTGAGCGCCCAGTGCCTGAAATATGGCCTCTCTCAATTTAATTTGGGATTTCAATAAGCCATGTTGGGTGGTACTAGGAGTCCAAATGTACCAATGGTATAATTAGTGCACATACTACTAAAGTGAGTGGGGTACATGGTTATGAAGGTCTCATGCTCTGTCAGAGATGACTTGTGGATGGGGAAAAGTGGATTCTGGAGCAATTTAGCGCAACAACAAATACTAGGACTACACTAGAACCATTGTCAAATGTAGGTGAATTGTGTGCTTTTGTGGTCCACTTTAGCACCCTAAATCTTGCCAAAAAACTTTGAAAATTGGAGGGTAGGCACATGCCTATTCTCAAACCATGGTACAAAATTTCATAGCGTAATTTTGCTTGATCAAGACAAAATAAGGTGAGAATTGTGTCACACGTCTATAAATTTGAGCAAACAGCTAGTTTTCAACTTGCCTTTGACCATTATAATAATGGTAATAGGACGGTCAAAGTTCTCCAATTTTTCAGATGGTCTCTGAGCTCAAGGTAACCACACCTTTCAAGGGTTCATATCCATGGATTTTATTTTTGCATAAACCATAAGGTTTTGATTGCCTCAAGGTCCTCTAAACCTGCAATGCACTGATTTTGAGCTGGGCGAGCGCTCAGGGGTTAACCCTTAAATGCCCAAGGCACCACATTTTGGTGCTAACAATATTTTGAAGTTCAATAAAATCTAACTAATTTGCTATTTTTGGTATTTAGCATTTTAATTTTTTTTTCTAAAGTCAAGTTTTAGCATCAAAACCCCAATTTTGAAAATTATTGATTTTGAATTTTCTATTCAATATTTTGTGCAAGTGTCCGTTGCAATCTTGACATTTTTAGTGTTGATAGCTCATGAAAATGAGCCTCAAATACACTAGATTTTGGAGAAAATTTCACACTAGAAATTTGTTTAAAAAAGTTATAAAACAAATTTTGAAAACCTGTAAATGAATTGGAGTTATATATGTTATGTTCTTTAACTTCATATTTTTTTGGTGACCAACATTTTAGATTTGACATGTGAAAGGAGGATGGAAAGACTTAACCCCTAAATGCCCAAGGCACCAGATTTTGGTGTCCAAAAAAAAATTGGGCAACTTTGAGACCTTCCTGAAAGTGCAGATTTTAAAATTTTGGATTTTTTTTTTCAAGAACTTGCAACTTAAAGTCCTCTTCATCACTGAATTGAATTTTTTTGCAAATTACAATCCAACAAAAAATTCAAAAGCTTAAGTACAAGCATGCTTTTCTGCAAATGAATAGTACCATACTATAGCCTCTTAAAAGCTACCACGTCATCAGAAGGGGCAGCAGTTCAAAAATAGAAAGAGACAAGAAACCAAGGACTTGGGATTCCAATATGTCAAAATTAGTTCAATCCATGCACCTTCCGATTCAATTCCCATCTGCCAAGAAATTGAAAATACATGGTGCACTACCAGGAACTTTGTTGGGAACTTGGGAACATAATGGGTCTCCACAAACCCATTATTCAAGCCGAGCAGATCCTCTTTTGGGCTATGGAAGACCTCACATTGAAAAATCATCATCCAATAAGATTTAAAAGTGCTTTTGGACTAATTTCACTTGTAATGTCTTTGTTATAAAAATTAGAATCCTTTCATTGTTGAATTTTCTATCATTCATAATGATTTTTGGTCAATAATTGAAACTAAAAAAAAATTCTTTGTATTAGACGGTTGTGCTTTGACAGTTGCAGGCTCATTTGTAAAACTATGGTCATGGATTTGGGAGGGGATCCATTAGTTTTGAAGTAACAACAATAACCACTAAAACATTCTAAGTATTTGTGACCCAATTTTGTATCCAAATGTTGCCAAATTGCATCAAAAGTTTTGGGCAGCTCCAAAAAAAAACAAAAAAATCCATATTCATCCACATTCAATCACAAATATCTTAAAATCCGTGCAGTCGTTTTGGATTCTTTTTGGGTAGAGCCATCTAAAAGCCTTGAAGTTCAAGATTCAACGGTTACAATTTTGTTTTGATGTTTAATAATGATCTGACAAGGACATTTCAAAAACTTCAAAACTACCTTCCAAAAACAAAAAAAAACACCCTTGGGCATTTAGGGGTTAAAGTCATTTTTGTAGTTTTAACACCCTCTTGATTAAACATTATAATCTTTCAATTCATAAGTGGTGTTCTTGTGTTTTCTTTTTCTATGTGATGTATAACATATCTAGTTTGAATTTATATGGTTACAATTTAAAAAAACTGATAAAACTTATCAAAATGTTAACTTTTTGTTTAGTTTCGAGCAAATTCCTAGAAGCTCAAAAAAGGCCTTGGGCATTTAGGGGTTAAGGTCATGCATTCAAAGATGTGGGTTGTGCAACCAATGAAATAACCCCAAGAGAAAATAAAAGTACGCTGCTTGCGTGGCTACAAAATATAAGAAGCTTCCATTGAAGCTGTAGATTGACTTTTATAAACTGTTGAAAAAGGAGAAATCCAAAAGCGGGACACATGTTGACTAGTTCGGTGGTCGTCATATGAGATGCTACGGTGATACCACACAAAAAGTACTTTTTGTTGATACTAGTAAATAGTAATCTAGCATTTGGCTAGGGGCACCAAACAAACTTGCACTCCAAGTCAGAGAGAGACAGACGAGTTTGGCGGGGCTTGCTTGACGAAGAAGTTTGCCTCAGATGTAGCAGCAGCCAGAGGGGTTAGATGGCTTGCCGTTTTATGGGACCAGAGTGGAAAATGCAGTTTAAAAATAATAATAATAATAATAAACAAGGGTAAAAGAATTAATTTGCCTCCTCCGAGCTTCTTGACTAATGAGCAGGAAGATTAGGAAAATAATAGAAAGTTAGCCATAAAAAACAATAAATCATTGGTTAAAACTTGAATTTATTGGATAAAAATCAGTTAGATTTTCCAAACATATCTAATCATAGTAAATATGTAGGCATATGTGGTGCAAATGTTCAAAGAAACCAATTGAAAATAAGAGCTAGGGAGATTTTTAGGGAAGTTTGCTATATTTATAAATATATCCTTGCTTTTTCAGAAATTTCACAAATACTCTTGGGCCAAAATTTTCAAGCAATTATTTGTTGTGCTTGTACTTTCTTCATGACCAAAGTTGAAGAAGGAAATTTAATGAAATAAAAAAGAAGCAATGTGTGCACAAAGGAAGAAAAGAAGTGGCATGCACAACAAAATAAACGCATGAAAATTTTGGTCCAAAGATATTTGTGTAATTTCTAAGAAAGTAGGGGTATTTATGTAAATATTGCAAACTTCAAAATTATCCATGAACCCCTTTAAAAATAAGAACCAGTGCATTTTTTCAGATAAAGCTCAAAATCTCTTTGGCCGGAGTTTTAAATAATTGAATCAACATCTCTAAATCTAATGTGAACACAAAATTCCCAAATTTGATTTCATGATGATAAATATCTAAACTCTTACATTTTCTGACCAATGAAAAAAGTGAGATTTGATTTCCACCGTAACCCCACAAAATGGCAGGCCATCTAACCCCAGCCTATGCCATAAGTGCTTGCAAATTGTAACCGACGGCTGTGTCCTCTTGCTTCCATTTTGCCTTGACTTTTATAGTGATGTACACAGGGGGGTAGAGTACTACTGCTTTGCTGGCTCGCCATTGAAGCGCCCGCCACCCGGGCTCTTGATGCCTCGGCTTTGACAATGGCACTCTCCTATGTTCCACCTCTCAATGCAAATGCAACACAATCCCCTGTTCAAAGGCAAGGCTAAAATGGTAAAAAGATGCTTGAGTTTTTTGGGTAAAATAATTGTTGGGACTGGATTTCGTTGTTGGGCTTTTGTTTTGCTGGATCCAAATTTTCGGGTGGTTCACAGTGGAGATTAGTGTTACAAGGTAAGTATTCAAGTTAAAATGTTAGGTCGATTATCAACAAAACATCAATCAACTAGGGATAGAGGTTTAACCCTAAAAGGACGAGGCTACTATAACATATACTATGTACGATGCTGTATAATTGGTATTTGTTACCAATAAAAAGTTTTAATTTGGGATCTTGACTACCTCACTAGAACAACATTGATCTATATTCTAATTTCTTTGTTGATCTCAAATGTAATAAAGATGTGGATGCATTCCATATACAAGAAAAATACACCATATTGTATTGATCACAAAAGGCTGTCTGGTCCTTTTGGGGTTAAAGACATCATAACCACTTCTACGGAATGTCAAAACTTGTTGATGCTTTATGTTGGTGGCTCTCTTACTTTTATCTTACAACTTGCAGCAGGTAGCAGAGTTAATGTGAAGTTAATACTAGCTTATTTATTGTTCTTCATGTTGGATATTAAAGATTTAGAATTGACAGAAAATTAGTTGATGCTGAATAAAACATCAATCAATGAGAGTGTAGTTGGTGTTGAGAGTGTGGTTGAGAGATAAGGCATCAATTGCATACATCTTATGTATATTTTAGATACTAGAGAATCCAATTCTAGATTAAAGTTATATATAATCTATTTACATGCTATACAAACTAGGCATCATATCATGTTAACATGGTAGTCACACCTTCTCTAAGAATCAACCGTGAAGAATGAGAATAGGTGGAGTGAAAGTATAGGAGCCAATGCAAGCAGTTCTTCATGGAAGAAAGTGTGACTCCCTTTTTGTGAGTAGTGGAGAACAAAGAATGGAGAATGGTAAAAAGACCGTGAACGTAAGAGAAACAATTACTAAAAATAGATAGAGACAAGCTAGGATGAACGCATGGGTGAACAAAGAGCGGTGAAAACAAGATGGCTTGAGGTTAAAACTTTGTGTGCAAAGTCTTCTCCAATCAATTCTCCACTTGCGGATAAGAATAGAAAAAACTTCTCCATCTTCAAAGAATGGAGCTCCTATCAATTGTGGACGGACTCCCATGTCTTCATTCTCTAAAGATTGAGAATGGAGTGGAGAAGGTGTGACTACCCCTATTGTATCACAAGAAATTCTTTTTTACTTTAATCACACCAAATCCATGCATAATAGTTGATACTTATTTGTTATTTCATGTAATTATATGGTTTCAAGGAATTTATATAGATCTAATCTGCAATTTTGCTTTTGCTTTTGACCTCACTACAACTATCATGCATATCATGAAGGTTTGCTACATGACATATCTAAGAACAACAGATATTTTGTTTTCAAAACAATACTTTCCATGGACACTATTAAGGTTTGGTAACCCAATTGTAACACATTTGAGAATTGCTTTTAGGGCCAAATTCCATGCAGGCCCAAAGTTATAGAACTTAGGATCAACAAACAAATTTGCGTCATACAAATTTAATCCCCCTTTACATCACAACAAGAAGCCATGGAAAGCAAAATTGTAGTCAAATAATATTACAAAAATTGAGAAGACTAAAGCAATGTCACATTATACTAAAAAAGAATTTCCAAAGAAAAAGAAAAATATAAGGGAATAACAGTTTGTCCTCCATGGTAATGAAAACACACAATGTTTGGGTCCCTTGAAACTTGCATAAAGCCCAACAAAAAGTGTGGGTTTGACAAAAATTCCATGGACAATTTGGCCAAAACTCTCACAATCAATCAATCAATTGTATTTGATTCATTTATTTTTAATACACATATACACATTTTAAATGAAGCTCAATTTTGTAGCCTTGTTTCACTTTACATTACAATTGAAGACCATTACCTCCAAAAGCCAGCCTTCAAGAACAAGCCACACCCATGAGATTTTTTTTTCATGGCTTCTTGCTTTTGATGTAAATGGGCCTTAGAAACACCAAACAAATTTGCAATTCAAGGTTGTTTATCATTTCTAACTTTTTCCAAACAAATTTGCAATTCAAAGTTGTTTATCATTTCTAAGATTTTCAAGTGTAGGACTACCATGGAATTTTACTCTTGTTCTCATTTTTGTTCCCAAAAGGTGTAGATTCTCAAATCTTGGTGCCATCTAGTGTTTGGGATTTTTTTGGATTTTAGCAGCTACAATCCAATATTTTCTGTACCCGATAGCTGCCATCTAGTATTTGGGATTTCTTTTGGATTTTAGTAGCTAAAATTCAACATTTTTTTGTACGCAATAACTTTTTTGCGAGACCATACTAGATGTTTTTCTAAATTTACACTATGATAGACTATATTTAGTTTTTTTGGTAAAATCTTACCGATTTCATTTTTTGCCAATAATTTCAAAATGCAATCGTTTTCTTTCCTAGTTTATTTCCTAATTCCACTGGCTAATTCAACGACGAATTTTCCCACACATTGGTGTCATCATATTTTGTGGCACAACTCCACTTCGATGAGCATTTGAATTCGGGACTCTGTTACCTTGGGAAGGACGTTAGGTTAGAAAGTCGTCTTCGTTGGAGTTTGCTGGCGGAAGCACTCTCCAAACCCCAACCGAGGCGGGGCGGGGGGCCGATCACCACGAAACCCTAAGAAGAAAAATATCAAAATCGTTGGAGGTGGATCGGGGACCACACATGTTGCACATGGCACGAGGCGATGGGAAGCTCCGAAACGGAAATCAAAAATTCCAAGCAAGATTACATTACATTCTCCTGGGACTGGAGTCTGGAGCACGAACAAAACGCCCCCCGAATCTGGGAGATGAAAGCGCAGGGACAATTACGTCCACATTCAATATTCCAGGGCAGGGCAAGCTGCAGTCCAGAACTTGCATCGCAAAGTGCAAACACACCCTCAGGCCCAAGCCATGCAGGCATTCCCCTTTCCACACCATCCCCTGTTGCTTCCGCAGAACCTTCATTCCACATTCCGCTCCACTCCAGATGAGGCATTTTTGTATGGCGGCTTCATTTGACCACGTAGCGAACGTTGCGAATGCGAAGCTCCGCTGGTCCCTCCGCCGAATCTTCCCTTTCCGACACCGTGGACCCCACCTATAACCGTGTACTGCTGCGACCAATCGTGACGCATCATGGCATGGTCATGGGGGAGGGGCGGAGGGCATGAGAGGGATGTATGCCTGTCAGTTCATTCATAGACGTTGCTGGACTCAAAGGAACGGAGAGCAGTGTGTGTGCCAGAGAGCGCACTCACGCGGCCTTGGACTGCGAGACATCGGCTGTGCGTCCCACTGCAAGGGAATCCGCCCGCGGTTGTTAGCGTTGTGATTTTGTAGACGTTGCGACGGGTACTGGAGATTTGGCATTCTGTGTTTGAGACCGTGGAGTGCTTTTTTTTTTGGAGTTGGAGTGGTTTTGTGTTTTGGGGTTATTTAGCGGGGGAGGGATTGTGCGCTTGATTTGTATATGACGGTTTGAAGGACGGCGAGGGTTGGAGGTTTTAGGTTTCTCCGGCGGTCACTGAGTTGTGACTGGAGGCGGAGGAAAAAGGGAACCGGGAAAGGGAAGAGGAAGTGGAAGGGGCAAGGGTTTGCCAGGAATGGGGAACTGTTGTGTAGGCTCGGCGACGAAGAAGTCGAGGAAGCCGAGGCCGAATCCGTTTGCGCAGGATGGCTATCAGGCGAACGCGCAAATTTTGAAGAACCAGCCGAAGGCGCGGATATTGGACAAGTATGTGCTGGGCAGGGAGCTCGGGCGGGGGGAGTTTGGCATCACGTATCTGTGCACGGATAAGGAGACTCAGGAGGTTCTCGCGTGCAAGTCTATCTCGAAGAAGAAGTTGCGGACCGCCGTGGATGTGGAGGATGTGCGGCGAGAAGTCGCCATTATGAAGCACTTGCCGGAGCATCCGAATATAGTGACGCTGAAGGGGGCGTATGAGGACGATAACGCGGTGCATTTGGTGATGGAGCTTTGCGAGGGCGGGGAGCTTTTCGATCGCATCATTGCCCGGGGCCATTACACGGAGCGAGGCGCAGCGCAGGTGACGCGGACGATCGTGGAGGTCGTGCAGACGTGCCACCGACAGGGCGTGATGCACCGAGACCTGAAGCCGGAGAACTTCTTGTTCGCGAACAAGAACGAGAACTCGCCGTTGAAGGCCATCGACTTCGGGTTGTCGGTGTTCTTCAAGCCGGGGGAGAAGTTTTCTGAGATCGTGGGAAGCCCTTATTACATGGCGCCGGAGGTGTTGAAGCGGAACTATGGACCGGAGGTGGACGTGTGGAGCGCGGGGGTGATCTTGTACATCCTGCTGTGCGGGGTGCCGCCTTTTTGGGCGGAGACGGAGCAAGGGGTGGCGCAGGCGATTCTGCGTGGAGTATTGGACTTCAAGAGGGATCCGTGGCCGAAGGTGTCGGACTCGGCGAAGTCATTGGTGCGGCACATGCTGGAGCCGGATCCGAAAGCGCGGTACAGTGCACAGCAGGTATTGGACCACCCGTGGCTGCAAAATGCGAAGAAGAACCCGAACGTGCCGCTGGACGCGGTTCGGTCACGGTTGAAGCAGTTCACGGCGATGAACAAGCTGAAGAAGAGAGCGTTGCAGGTGATAGCGGAGCACCTTGGTGGGGAAGAGATTGAGGGGTTGAAGGAGATGTTCGAGAAACTGGATACTGACAATACAGGTGCCATTACATTTGAGAAACTGAAAGTCGGGCTGATTGAGATAGGGTCTCAATTGACAGAGCACGAAGTGCGCATGCTGATGGAAGCGGCAGATGTGGATGGAAATGGGACGCTGGATTACGGAGAGTTTGTGGCTGCTACCATTCATTTGCAGCGCCTGGATAGTGATGAACATTTACGAAGAGCGTTCGACGTGTTTGACTCGGACGGTAGTGGATACATTGAAACAGAGGAATTGCGGGTAGCCGTAAGTGAGCCGGTGACGGGCTCCCCAAGCGAGACGGATGTGGTGCAGGGCATTCTTTCGGAGGTCGATACCGACAAGGACGGTCGGATCAGTTACGAGGAATTTGCGGTCATGATGCGAAGAGGAACGGACTGGAGGAAAGCGTCACGGCAGTACTCACGGGATCGTTTCAACAGCTTGAGTATGCGGCTGATGAGGGACGGGTCTTTGAATCCAACAACCATCTCTGTAGGTTCCAAGTAGATTTTTTTTGTTCCAACTGCTGGAATGGAAAAGCGTGCTTCTCCAATCATTCCGAATTATCTGCAATATTCCGACCCTTGGGAGCTCCACATTGAAGGCAGGGTGCTACATGGCATCATTTCGTGATGGAGGGGGTACGGGGACATTCGTACCTGTACAGATTGCTTTTTGATTGCAGACCTGCCGCCTCTTTCGGAGTTTTAGTTGCAGATGGTTGTCATGCGGCGATCATGTTTAGGGTTGGTAGCCAGCATTGGTCAAGAGCTTTGATTCACTGGGTGGTGCCTTTTGAGATTCAAAAGAAACGCTCGGTGGGTATCTGGTTGAAAGCTGGGTCGCACCATGTCGAACCTTATGTGATAGGATTCTTTTTCTTACGGCAGTGGATGCAAGGGGTGGTAGACAACAAAGGGACGTGGTCTTTTGGAAGGTGTGTAATTGTTGATTCGTTCCTTCCCATCGTCCTCAGCTATCGGTGATCCGTTCGAAGGCTTGTAGATTTGCGAGAGGATCTGATTAGGGTGACCAACCCACATTCGTTGCGCACCCACCCGGCATGAGTTGCAGATATCGTGAGTTCAAACGTGGACATCAGAGCTCGTGAGGAGGAGCAACGTCTCAGCCCTGCCAAGGACCTGGATTTATGCGGATTCGTCACTCTGCTTCTCAGTGAATCTTCGGATTGATCGTGAGTTTGTGAACTCCATTACTGAACACTGAAGAATGCCTGCATTTTACAGCAGGTCTGAGATTTTCGAAAATTCTAAACTGCTGGTGGCAGTGACGTGTATATGGGGTTTTCGTCTCCAGATATGTGCTCTCATGACTGCTTTTTCATCCATTTCCAAAAGCTGCTTAGTGAGGACGTTGGGGTTGCCGTTCATCATTTTGCGTTGCCACAGGTGCTGACATCTGTTCAAAGAGCATGTGCAACGTCTTTCTTGGATCACTGCAGCGGCTTTTGGTGATCTTTAGCCAGTGGGAGTCGAAACACCACGGAAGTTACAGAATAATTTTGTGTGCTTTTCTACTGTGGTTGAACCGAGCCTGGGGCTGGGGTTATTGGAGTTAGTACATTTGGATTTAGGTGGGATATGTGCTGCAGAAACTGACAACTATGGGTGAGAAAGTGTTCACTGGAGAAAGGGGTAGTCAGATCTCTTTACTCGGGTAACTCGAATTAGTCTGGGTTAAGAGTTGATAACGCTTTTGGGGGATTAGAGGTTAATTTAGTGTTTTCGTGACTGCAGCATGAAATTTGTAGTGCGAGTTTGGTAAATGGCATCACCCATACTCTTGTGGACCGCGTGCATTCCTGAGGATGTGCACTTGTAGGTCTGGTCTGGTGCGTAGCAGCATCATCCTTACAGGAGATGTGCGTGCTGGAAGTTTTGTAACATAATTTACTTCAGTCAATTCTGAGATTTGAGACTTCGTATCGAGCTGATATTCAAGTGAATCTGTCTTGTTTTCCCTGCTGACTGATGTTGATTAGCGATGTCATATGGCTCTTTTCGGAATCGTTGCTGAACCTTTTGACTTTTGAGCTCTTGTTTGTGTACGAGTGGTGGACCAGGTCTGAAATAGTGCACTTAGCTTTTTATGTTTTGTTCAACTAACGCATGGTCGGCATGGATTTCTTCTGTCGAATATGAGTACAGTGGGAAGTTGGGAACTGGGAAGGGACCGAACGGTATTCACGTGGGCTTTGTGTAAGGTAGCCACTGTTGCTTTTTGTTGTGTTATTGCGCCAGTAGATGATAACAGACCCCTTATTTTATTCTATTCATAGCCCCAATACTGTTTCTTATAAGTGCACTTGAACCGACTTTCATTCCTAAGAGCATCTCCACTGCAGCACGCAGGCTGACCCGGAACACTCAGATTCACGAATTTAGAGCCATCAGATCGTGATATGATGGGTCTTAATTTGTGAAGCTGGGTGTTCCGGGTCAGCCTACATGCTGCAGTGGAGATGCTCTAAGGCATCTGTAATGGTCACCAGTAAAACTCCCGGCAAGGATCCTGGTACTTTAGTCTGGTCTTTTAATACACAGGGAATTTTACCATAAATTTTTAATAAATTTTTAATGATTTGAAAGGAATTGAAAACATTATTGTGAAAAGGTAATAATATTTGGGTTTGGATATTGCATGATTTACATATATCTCATCAAATGTTAGCTAACTTCCAAAAAATTTAGAGGTCCCTCCAAATCAAATCTCAATAAAGAAATTTTTGTAAAGGGGTTGGCAAAAATTTCCTTATTTAGGCTTGATTTGGAGGGGCCTTTAAGTTTTTTGGAAGTTAGCTAACATTTGATGAGATATATCTAAATCATGCAATGTCCAAACCCAAATATTATTACCTTTTCACAATAACATTTTCAATTCCCTTCAAATCATTAAAAATTTATGGTAAAATTCCTTATCTATTAAAAGACCGGACTAAAGTATTGGGATCCTTGCTAGGAGTTTTCTTGGTGACCATTACAGATGCCCTAAGAGCATTTCCACCGGCTGACTCCAACCAGGGGGTGGCAAGGCTGGAAGGCAAGAAACTCATTGGCGTTGGCCTCGCCAAGCAGTGCTCTAGGGATGGGGAGCTCTTGGGCTTATCAAGTTTTTTGGCAAGCTGAAATCTTGGTTCATGCAGACTATTTTTGGATTTCTAGTTCCTGTCTTGGGCCCCTCAGTCTTAATTTGGCCAGGTTGCTCCTAGTCACTGGCATTAAAGCCACTTTTTTGCACAAACAAGGGCCACACAACTTGCTCATTGCAACTGTTGACTCCCGGCCAGTGTGACATTGGTGGATATTGGGAAGTAGACCCGGCCATATTTGCCTCCCCGGACCCTTGCAACTTACTCTTACAAGTCAAAAATTGCCTGGCCTGGTGGAGATGCTCTAAGCACCTTGACTCAATTCTTTGATATGAAGAAGTCTTGTGGAAGATGCTATATTGGATTTTAAACCCAAAAAAATTTATGGTTTAAACTTTGAACCATATAGGCTCGGAATTCCCCCAAATTGTTTATTTATATTCTATATACTGATAATTTTAGAAGAAAATTATTTACAATCAGTTTGTATACTTTCTTGTATCACTAGAATTTTGAAAAAATAAATTGCAAAATCATTTTTCAAGTGGGAAGTAGTTTTGAGAATGTGCATCATTCAATTGGTACAATAACCAAAAATTAATAGATGAAGAATGAGATGTTCAAAATCTCTCGGATGGATGAACAGAGCTCAACTTCCTCTTCCACCGACCTCCAACACAGATTGCGTTGCAATGTCACCTTGCGTAATTTGGTATTTCGTCTTTTCACTCCATGGCACTTCACATTGCGCTGCGCTAAGCTTACTTGTTTGTTTATGTTTCTTTACGTTTGTTGCTCGATCCTGAAGGAGTAACCATGGCGATTTGGTTTTTATTTTTCTTGGCTTTGATTCTTTTGCTCTGTTATAAGTTTAGAGGAGTGGGTCTCTCTATCGTCAAGAGTGGTTCTATTTGTTTTGACATCGGCGTGCAGTGGGAGTGGGATACATGCGTGCAGGAGTGGCTGCTGCTCGACAGCGGCTCCAGGGGCTCAAATTCAGAACACAAACTATATTGTGTGTTTATGCTAGACTTGCCAGACTACATCGAACCGTATGGTAAAAGCTCTAGTTAACCTAATTCTAGTGTTGCATTCTAAGTTTGGTTTTGTTAAAGCAAGGAACTAACAAATGCATTAATCATTTCCAGTTAAGACCGCTCTTATGAAAGCCATACTGGTATTGATCGCTGAAGCCGATGTAGAGAAATGTGTTAAGGATGCAAGAGAGTTTGGTGCATCGTTGATCAGCATCACGCATGAGGTACATTGTTTTCTTTGACTATTCAATTTCATCCCTTAGATGGTCGGTTTATGAACCTCATACCTTAGCCATTTAGTTGCCTTGTTCTTCCCCTAACAATGTACTAGTAGCGCTTTAAGCTTTGTTAAATACTCGAGAGTATGTAGAATACTTTTCACAAACCTAATAAACTTCTATATGCCATGTTTATTTTAATACATATATGGATTGTTCATGCAATTTTGGCCTTTGAGACCTTTTATATGGTTTTTGACTATATACAGTGACTCACAAAACCGAGTCAGTGTTTGGATATTTTTCATTAAATAAGCAATATTATCACATGGAATGAACAATCCAATAGGTTAAAAATTGTTTCCAAAAGTAGAAGCTTTATTGATTATTTACATGGAAACTATAAAAAAAATACACATAATATATGGAAGCACTAAATTTTGAAATCAAACCCCTCATTGACTCAGTTTTGGACTTGTGTGTCTATACACACTCAAAAATCAATTTACTTGCCCTATGCATAACCAATTGCTTGCACTTTTTGTGGCATGCTCTCATAAAGGTTCTCACACTCAATGGAAGTAATAGAGTGGAAAATCTCAAACCCATGCTCTCACAATTTTAAAAGACCCTTTGGACATGTTGATTAACAATTGAGCTCCCGTTTTAGTGTTGCCCATAGGTGTTTTATAGGGTTTAGTCGGGTGAATGAGTATGTCACTTTAAAACATTGAAAAGTTATTTGAACAATACTCTTTCATTGTTTTTGTTGTATGTTTCAGATTGTTGTCATGTTGAAAAATGACTCTAGATGCATCTATGCCATACTTTGAAAAAACATCATCAAGAGATTAGTCTCTAATACCTCACAACAAACATATTGATTTATTGTACCTTCTAACTTGCAAATCAAACCAACTCTAATTGCACTTTTGCAATCCCAGACTGTTGTAAAACCTTTTCCATGTTTCACACTTTTCTTCATTGTTCAATCTATAAGACCCTCTTTGTCTCAATCCCAACATTAGTAACAACCATTTAAGCAAAAATGATTGATTAGAGTCTCATCTCAAAAAATCACTTGCTTCCGATTTGCAGTAGTCTAATTTTCAAGAGATTTGGTAAATTTAAACAAATTTAAATATTGTTATTGAAAAAAATGGTTTTTTCTTCTTCACATAAAGCCTTTTAACTTGCAAATTCAATGCACATTGCCTTGTCTGGACACTCATTTCATTGTTATATTGTTGCCTAATTAATTTGAATGATTTTGGAGCAATAATAAATCTTCTATGCGTCATTACTCTCACACATACCATCCCTAAGTGGTTTAAAATTTTAGTTGATTATCCTTCTATAAATTGTTTAGTATAAAAAAGACATTTCTTTTGGATTCTCTCAACATAAGACTGACTAACAACAACGATTTTGTTACATTTTTGTGATTTTCTTGTTTTGTAGCATTGATATTACACTATTTTATTTATTTTAAATAATTGCCTTATCATGTTATGGAATAATTAAAAGTGCAATATACTATTAGGGAAGGAGTAGAAACACTCTTTCCTACTTATAACACTCACAACTAAATTTAAGTTCAATAATATATTGTTAATATAAGGAGGAGATGGAGATATAGACATGCAAGACCAAAAGTAAATTAGTGAGTGACTCTCCTTTGAAATGAAATATCTCATTCACCTTTGCAAAATTTTTTTTGAGGTTTCCTTGCATTAGTAGGTACTTAAATTCCTTTAATCTTGAAAATATTTACTAATGCACTTGATATGACAAATTACATTAAGTAACAATAAACACTGACTCAGTTTTGTGAGTCACTGTAAAACAGTGGGAGATCTCTTTATTTTGAGGTAAATCGCTGGAAAACCTCCCAATACATCATCAAAATCACGATAGATCTCCCAAAATTTTGTGTTGTATCTCCAAATCTTTTTAAGGTTATTGTTATTGGACATTTCACTATTCATATTTAGTTAAACATGGCATTCATACTATGTTTTGCTTTTATACTGAAAGCAAAGTGATTTGGTTATTGCTACGCAGTACAAAATAATTGTCTTTTTCTTGGAGAAAGAATAGATGTAATTCTTTTTGGGCCTATATTTGTATTATAAAGCATTGGGTGTTTATTTGTCATCCAATGTTTAAAATTCAAAAAGAGGGGGAGGGAGAAGAAAAGGTAGTGAAAGGGAGGGCAAAAGGCCTCCAAAAAATTCATTAGAAACTACAAAAACACAACGCAAAGTGTGTGCAGAATACTTGTTTTAAAGTACATGAAAAAGAATTCCCAACCTTGTGAAGCTCTAAAATAAATGTTTACATGGTCATATTACCCACATAATGGTTACTGGTTAAACTTTACTCTTAATAATTTGTAAGCATTCAAGGAAAAATCTAAGATTAGAGAAATATTTGCTAGCTATTCTTTAATTTATGCTTCACCTTGTGAGAGGAATGTGTTCCATGAGTTAGCAAGAAAGGACGTTAACAATTAATTTTATTCACAACAAAACTGATATTTAAAAGAGTGCAAACCACAATAATTTGGTAATTGTTCAAAATCAATACATATTTAAAAACATGATGGTTCACAATGCTTTTTAGAATGTGGATTTTCAGATACAGATACAGATACAAATACAGATATATAGAGTTGTCTGCACTACCTGATAATAAAACAACAAAAATATAATTTGTGCCCAACAAAAATAGTACGTTCTCTTTGATTTGTGGATATTCTGTCTTACTCCTTCGTGTGTGACTGGTTTGTGGACAAAAATATCACATGTTTTTGAGAAATAAGTTATTGAACCTTTGGATTCCAAAAGCTTCATGAAACATCTATGATTTGGTAACCTTATAATGTCAAAGTTTTCCAATAATTAAATTTTTCATTCAACAAATGTACCAATCTTGCCATTAGAGGCCATGTTTGATTAATTTCGGACAATGAATGCTTTTTTTTTTCTTAGCAAAAATTTGTCTCTCAAAATGACATTGACAACCATTACACTAAAAAAATTGATTGAAAAAGTGGATGAAATCACCAAAAGTCTCTCTATGGAAACACTAGGTTTGCCAAAATTTGAATGAAAGTGACTGATTTCAATAAATTATATGGATGAATGTGCACATATCATTGATTTTGTTTAATTTTATCAAACTTTTCCTTATTTGCGTGCATTTTGGGGTGCAAGTTGCTCTACCATGATCAAAACAAAAAAACCCTAAATGAATGCAAATTTGGACTATATATGACCACAATGGTTGGGAGTTCTTTGTGATGATATTCACCTCCTTTAGAAATACACTCTCCAAACATGGATTGGCCCCGTATCAAGATATCTCTCCATATTGTTTATAAAGTCCACAAGTATACAAAAATCTCCAATTTCTCTTTTTCTTGTGACGTGGCTTATATTTCTTTGGATAGTCCAAAATAATTTAAATATGAAATTTAGTGTACATAAAATTAATTGCCAACACAAGCCATCACCAACAATAGTTTTGACTTTTTGCAAAACAGGTAGCTAAGCTACTAAAGGTTCTGTCCTTAGAACACTAGCTCAATTTTCAAGTAAGATATCTACTCTAACTTCCTTAACCCCGGAGTGCCTCGGCTATTTTCATCAAAATTAAGGTTTTGGGAGACCTACAACTTTGATGTATTGTATCTTAGTCAATCCAATGATTCACAATAAGTGATAATTGTGAATAGTGGAAAACCTTCTTGGAAAACAACTTGCAAATTTTGGGAACAATTGACTGTGGGAGATGAGAGATTACAACAGTTGATCAAACAACATGTGATGCCAGATCTCATTTTTTGGCAGGTAGTTGCTATTTAATGATTTTTACAAAATTTTATAAGCCCTTGATTAATCTCAAGTTTTGTGAGTAGCAAGATTGGATGTGAATGCACACACTTGCAAATAATTGAAAATTTTGCTTCTTTGTATGTTAAGGTTTAGGGCTTCAATTTGCTACTACACAAAAAACAATGACTGGCACAATTGGTGAGGATTGCTCCAACAAGGGTTTGGAACATACTTGAACCCTTGCTAGTGAATTTCCTACTTCTACAAAGCGCACGCAAGGAAACTTGCAAGGGGTATATCACTACAAGAAAAATTGTGTGTAGTGACACATCCGAATTTACTAAAATATCCAAACTTAAATTTTTTTGAATATAAATATGTCCAAATTGACAAAAAAGTGTCCGAATTAGGGTGACCTATTTGACAAAAAATGTTCAATTGACACTGCTTCCTTGCAGTATATTGACCAGTTGCAACATGTAAGACATTGCTTGCCACCACACCCCATATTATGTTTCACCCAATTGAGGCTCTTGAGGTACTTGTACAACATTTGGCTTGTCTCACCATTATTCCACTTGCATGCACCACTTCAATGCCTTGATCATGTAGTTTATAGCAAGATCAAAAAACTTAAATCCAATGCCTTGAGCAAGCCTTTGAAATCATGTGAGGACACTTTTGGTCCTTTGGGATGTTCAAGGATTAAGGTAGCTTCTCTTAACCCCTCACCGCCCACAAACGTTCCTCGGTATCTTAGAATGTGCTTTTGGATTAACAAAATGGCAGCATTTTGATAAGTTGCGTCATTTAAAAAAAACTGTCATTGTACAAATTCAAACTAGATATGTTAGAGATCACATAGCAAAAGAAAACACAACTATATCACTTATGGATTGAAAAATTATAACATTTGATCAAGAGGGTGTTAAAACTGTGAAAGCGATATGAAGTCTTTCAATCCTCTTTTCACATCTCAAATTTATAATTAAGGATACCAAAAAAATACAAGTATGTAAAGTACAACATGCGTAACCCTAATCAATTTACAGCTTCTTAAAATCTACTCTACAACTTTTTAAATTAAGTTTCTAATGTGATTGTTTCTTCAAGTTCTAGTGTACTTGAGGCTCATTTGCAAGAGCTCTCAACACTAGAAAGTGAAGATTTGCAATGGACACCCTTGCACAAAATCTTGAAAAGACAAATCATAATCATTCATTTTCAAAATCGGATTTTTGATACTAAAACAAGACTTCAATAAGAATAATTTAAAAAAATAACCACAAAAATTTATCTTTAAGAAAAGTAAAAAAAATTCAAATTAAAAAGCATGGTGGACAGTTTTGGTCCCCTTGGGTGGTGAGGGGTTAATGCAAAGCCTCCTTTCTTGAAGTTCATTGCATTGTTTAAGGAGATTTTGAGCTCTATTGATAAAAATCCAACATTTCTCATCTTTAACTAATATTTTTAGTGCATGCTCAAAATATTGATTACATATTTACACTATAATTACATATATTTTGAAATTTGGCTAGTTCTTATCCAATAAATTCAAATTTTAACCAATTTTTATTGTCATTTTGTTTAGTCGACTTTATATTATTTTTCGGAAATCCCCGGTCATTGGTCCAGAGCCAATAATTATTCAATATCACCCTGCTGCTTGCAAATAGACTGCTAGCTACACTCTTCATGTAGGTGGGTGAGGATACTAGGGCTGGTTTTATATGTTTTCATGAAGGAGGCAACCATATTCTTTTCTTTTTTGAATTGTGTACTAAATGTTGCCAGTTTTTTTGACAAACTCTTGCTTGGGACGTAATTCGTTGCCAGATTTCAGAAAATATTTATTAGGAATCACAAAAAAATTGTTTCTAGCTATCAATATAACCAAAACATTATGTAAATTTTACTAGAAGTGACAGCCTCCACTTCTAGCTTGGAGCTACCGCAGTTTAAAAAGTGAAAATAAAAAATAATAATTAACGATAAAAAATAAAAACAAAAAAGGCAAAGGAATGGCCATGTTTTGTGATACAGATCACCTACTTTTCAACTATTCTACCGTTTGGGTAGGTAAGTGAGGATGCGAGGGCCAGTTGTAGGGCCCAAATGTAGGAAGTGTACACCCTTTCCTTCAGTATTTAGAAGCCCTCTCTCCTACCATCTATTCCTGTAGCAAGGGGATCTAGGACTTTCTGATTGCAAAAGGGCCAGGTAACTTCTAGTCCATTCTTTTGTTTCTCACATAGTTCTTCAATGCTCTATTATGGGTATTTCTTTGTATTTTTGTCTACGGAGTTCTCCATATTCCACTACATATAGTTCTGCTTGATGTCCCTAACAATTCTACAGTTTCTAGTGCACAGAATGCATACACTTCATAGAAATAATTGTGTCTTTCAAGGTTACTAGCAATTGGAGCTTGCAACTCTACGCATTCATCATTAAGAATTTATTAGGATTTTCATATGTTAAATAGAATGAATGTAAGTAGAAATTTCAATAATTCTTCAAAAGGTATCACAAAATGTGATATTATAGATGACTAGATGTGATATTACAAAGGTCAGTGTGATTTTAGTAATATAATTGATTTGGGTCCCATTCGAACAGTTTTGGAATACACTGCCCTGGCACCAATACTAGGATTTATCCCCCTTTTGCAACACTACAATATTGGTAAACAAACTAATAGTTTTATGTTTTGAAAGTATTTTCATTATTTGGTGGTGAGGCTAGATAAATGCTAATTTCAATGTTAATAGTTTGTTGGAATTAAAAGTGTTTGCATGGTTTGTTTGCAAAGGCAAGATAGATGCCAATATGCAATACATGTACCAATATGTTGTTTTAGATTTTTTTAGTAAGACATTTTTTTGCTTTTACATGCACTAGAACTTTTTTGAATGGAAAGAACAATGTTGAAAATATTGCAACCTCCCTTAAATTCTAGTAGTGCATGATCAACTCATTAGTTGTGATTAGTATCAAATGTTGAGAGCAACATGTACTAAAATAAGGTGCAAGATGTATAGTAAAGTTGAGAATGTTTTTGGTTGAAATATATGAATTAAAGTGAGGTGAGTTCTACTATGCACATGATATTTATATTTAGGGCACATTGTACTAAAGCAACAACATCTTTGCATTGGTTTGTACATTATATTTATAGGAAAATAGTGTTTTGCACTGGCAGTTTTTGATTTTTTGATTGTAAGCCTACAAATGTGTATTTCTTCACATAATAGCAATTAGAAGAAAAACTTGGTTGTGTCAAATGAGGTGAGAAGGAAAAAAAAGGCTAAGAAATGAAAAGTGAAAGATTCAACTTCTACATCCTTTAAAGGTTTATTTTAATGATTTATTTATATAACTATGAATGGTTTCCATTAGTTAACAAATTAGAACTTTTTAAATATCTTGTACAATAATTATTCAAAATTTTGACTTTTATTTGTTTGTATTTTTTGGCTTGAGTTTCTTTTTAGGTACTACAACATGTAGAAACTCATTAAATTTCACATCATATTTGCCATAGTTCTACATGTGTTTTAATTTTGTAAGATTGGAACCACACATTTCCAATAGTTCTTTCATTTATGATCTTAGTTTCAACACCCAAATGACTTTTTTAATGAAAATTCTATATTTGAATTTCTAGAATTTTATTTGATTCTATTTATTATTATGTTGCATGATAGTATAGTTGAAATTTTTTGTTAGTGATTCTCAATTTTGCTTATGTATCTTCGGTATCTTAGCAAAGAAACAAAACTATTTGCTTCAATGAAATGTTACCTTCTCAAGTTATCATTATGTTGAATTCATAGAAAACCTAAATGGCTCTTAAAACGTTCAAATTGTGATGGCAAACTTGATTTTTTGATGATGCTTTTAGTTTGCAATAGCAAGTTGTCATTTCATATTACAACAAGCTAAGATGTGATTACTTTGCACATTTCAGGTTCCAACATTGCTACATCAAGATTTCACCATTTAATTAGTGTTAGTAAAAAAATAGTCAATTTTCAAAAACACGTTTTCCTATCTAAGCCCACACTGCTGAAACATATACTCAATGCAACTAACTCTTTATTTATGCAAGCACAAGTTCTATATTAATTACTTTTTAAACTATTAATACATTCAAGAAAATTTCATTTATTTTCTAATGGATCAAAAACAATGGCCAAAGCTCATTTTCTTTTCTTTTATTTGGAGCATCTTATTAATTTGGACAGATAGTAAAAGAACCATTGATGTAGATCTTTTTGAAAGTACATCTATTGTTCAAAAACCCAAGAGCCCACATACATCAGTCTTTGGTTTTCAATCAAGGTTCCCATAATTATCTTTACGTCCACTTCTCCATGGATCAAGAATGCATCCTAGTTCAAAATTTATTCAAAAGACTAATAGAAAAATCTCATTGTATTCACTGATTTCTAGATCAAGACCTTCATTTAGACAATTATTTCAAACTAAAACCTTTCAAGTGTACACATCTCCAATTGCAAATAATCAAATGCTTCTAAACAACATCCCTTCCCCACCACCTCCAAGCTTATCACTATTTCCATGGCTTAATCCAACACCTTCATCGGCACATCTAGTTACTAGTCAACCACCTCCAATTTCTACTATTCCAAAACTTCCAAATTTACCAATATTTCCATGGCTAAATCCATCACCTCCACCACCTCCAACTTCTCCACCACCATCTCCAAGCTTTTCATTGTTTCCATGGCTAAATGCATCACCTCCACCACCTCCAAATATTCTTCCATCATCGCCACCAACTACTCCTCCACCTCCTCCAAATCTACCAGAATTCCCATGGTTGAATCCAACTCCTCCCCCTAGTTCAAACACTTCTTTGCCACCTCCAAGTTTACCGTGGTTTCCATGGCTCAATTTGTCTCCTCCACCACTTTCAACTTCTCCTCCACTTGCAACATCTCAACCACTTTCTCCAAACCTTCCACTATTTCCATGGTTAAATTTGTCACCACCATCGCCTTCAACTTCTCCTCCAAATTCTTCACCACAACCTCCAACTTTTTCATTGCCACCCCCAACTTCACCTCCACCACCTCCAAGCTTTCCTATGTTTCCGTGGCTAAATCCATCACCTTCACCAATTCTATCACCTCCAAATTTTTCACCACCACCACCTTCAAGTCTTCCACTATTTCCATGGTTGAATCCATCGCCTCCACCACCTCCAACTACCACTCCACCACCTCCAAGCCTTCCACTATTTCCAAGGCAAAACCCATCACCTCCACCACCTCTAGTTAGTATTCCATCATCACCACCAACTACTCCTCCACCACCTCCAAGCCTTCCACTATTTCCATGACAAAACCCATCACCTCCCCCTCCAGACACTCCTTCCTTGCCACCTCCAAGTTTCCCATAGTTTCCATGGCTAAATCCATCACCTCCACCACCTGTAACTTCTGCACCACTTGCACCACCTCCTCCAAGCCTTCTACAATTTCCATGGCTTAATATGTCCCCTCCACCCCCTCTAGCCTCCTCTCCACCACCTCCAACGTCCCCTTTATCGCCTCCAAGTCTTCCAAGCCTTCCATTGTTTCCAAGGCTATATCCATCACCTCCACCGCCTCCAAATACTCTTCCATCATCACCATCAACTACTCCACCTCCTTCAAATCCACCATTATTTCCATGGATGAATCTAACTCCTCCCCCCAATCTAGACACTTTTGCCCTGCCACCTCCAAGTATACCGTGGTTTCCATGGCTCAGTCCGTCTCCTCCACCACCTTCAACTCCTCTTCTTCCATCCTCACCACCGCCTAGTTTTCCATTGAATCTACCATGGTTGAACAAACCTCCACCTCTACATGCAGCTCCTCCTCAAAACACTCTACCACCACTAGCTACTCTACCTCCACAATCACCATACATGCCGTTACTTCCATGGCTAAGTCCATCTCCTCTCCCTCCTTCAAGTACTTCTTCTGAACCTCCTCCCAATCTACAGTGGTTCCCATGGCCATACCCATCTTCTCCTCCACCTCCACACACTTTGTTACCACCACCTCCAAGTCTACCACTATTTCCATGGCTGCACCCATTTCCATCTCCACTGTCACCTCCATCTTCTCCACTGCTTAGTCAACCATATCTTCCGTCGTCGCCACCACCAATGGCACCATTGCTTCTGCCACTAAACCCATCTCCTCCTCTTCCTCCACCACCTACATACACTTCTCTTCCTCCATCTCAGCCACTTCCAAATTTGCCATTATTTCCATGGTTGAATTCACCTCCTCCCGTAGTTCTAGGTAGTCCTTCTTTGCCACCTCCAAATCTACCACTATTCCCATGGCTGAGCCCATCTCCACCTCAACCTTCAAGTGCTCTCACACCAACTTCATCCCCACCACCGCCAATTATGCCATGGTCTCCATGGCTAAACCCATCTCCCCCCACATCTCCCAATATCTCTTTCCCTCTTCCTCCAAGTTCACTATCGTTTCCATGGCTAAATCCATCGCCTCCAAGTGCTGCAACTTCGCCATTAAATACCTCACCTCCTCCACAATTGCTTTACCCATCTCCTCCACTTCTTCCTCCTCCATCCCCATCATTTTTTTCACCTCCTCCTTCATCAAGCCCACCTCCTAATCTTCTTCCTCCTTCATCAAGCCCACCTCCTAACTTTCTTCCTCTTTCATTAAGCCCACCTCTATTGAAATCTCCACCTCCTTTGTCAAGCCCACCTACTTTGTCAAATCCACCTCCTATATCTAACTTGCCTCTGTTAATGCCTCCACCTCCATTGTTTAACCCACCTCCTAATCTTCCGCCTCCTCCATATCTACCATTATTTCCATGGTTGAACCCAACTCCTCCCCCTAACCCGCCTCCATTGTCAAACCCACCTCCTTTGTCTAACTCACCTCCTTTATCTATCCCACCTCCTAATAATCCATCAATTCCATGGATTTTTCCTTCACCTCCTAATGTGGGATTTGGAACACCATTGCTTCCAATTTGGTTACCTCCGGGAAGTCCTTTTTTTCCAATGGGTATCCAATTTACATTCTTTAACTTGACTCAAACATGGATGCCCAAGGTGGGAGAGAAGGTGACATGGGCACAAATTGTTCCAATCCAATTCTCACTCCAATTCTTTATTGAGGTTCTCTTTAGACCCATTATTGCAATCATATCACATTTTGATAATTTTACACACAAAAGCTCGGATCAAGAGGTCATAATCATTGACAACAAGCTTGGTGCTAATATTGGAGCAACTTGTATAACCCTCAACCCAAACAGCTTTCTAGAGAAAAGAATATTTGTTTTTCAAATTCCTATTGACAACACCAGGGACACGGCAATCACATGGTTTACAGTGCTATTCAACAATTGGAATAAAGCAACACCAATCAATCCTACACTTGATCATACACCAAGAACCTTTGGAGGTTTTGTGATAAACACCACTTTGCCTAGTTTAACAACATTTTGTTCCCATCCTAGATTCTTAAATGCAATTAGAGTTAGGAATAGTCGATACATATTTAGCTAGTAGAGCATAAAGTTCATACAATGAATAGGAGGGAAAGGGAAGCAAGGATCAAGCTAGTGGTTTATATATGTCAATTTTATTAGCAAAATGATTGAATCTCCAAAAAATTGGCCCCAAAAAATTCAATATTGGATGGATGGTTTTTCAATTTTGGCACCATTCAAAACTTCTTATCTTTTCTTGTCTTTTGAAAGATAACATTTCAATACATAAATGTTTTGTTGCCCATGCCAGATTGTTGGCAAAAAAACTACAAGTGAATGTCAAATTGCTTATATTATTATTGGTTACATAGAAAATATTAAACTTAACATATAATTATAATATACATATTTTCATTATTTTCATTAACATATATCTATATACTATACATTATGTTGAGTGATTCTATTACATTTTCAATGAGCTTTCTATCTCTTTACAATAGGCCCTACTTCATTTGAGTAGAGTTGACAATCTACACGCATGAGTTTGATCCATTTTGGATGTCCATTCCACAAGAATTTGGAGTATTATAGAAGTTAAAAGTATAGAAATGTTTCATAACCAGTTTCTTAGTGAGTTCTAATGATGTACCGCTTAGCAATTGGCTTAAAGAAGAGCAGTCCACAATTTGTAACCAACTGAGAAAAATGACTAGGAAAAATTCAAAACCAGAAATTGGTTACAAGATGCCGACTAGGCAATGATGTGACATTTCCAAAGACAAGTCTCATCCATAAGCAGAGTCTTGGTGATGTGCCACTTAGCAATTGGCATGTTTTTTAATAGTAATTGATTGTGTCTGTTAATTGTTTTCATAAAATTGGTCATGCTACAAGAACTGTCCAAATTGACTAAATGTGTCCAAACTGACTATATGTGTCCAAAATGACAAAAAACTTCCGCAATGACAAAAAAATGTCCAAATCAACATGTCCAAATTGACAAAAATAGTCCAAATTGACACTGTTCCCTTGTAGTCATCAATGCACAACCGTAAACAACCAGTTCTAAGAAAGCGATTACCTAATACGTACACCTCTACTTTTCACAATGACGCCCCAACTATAGTTTACCACACATCAAACGCTCCAACAATAAGGCAAAAAATGAACATGATAAATAAATTCAGCGAGCATCACCAGGAACACGGACACAACCTACCATCTATTTTAGCAAAGTCATGTCAAATGTAAAAAACATTTAGTACAAAGCCAGCAACGCCAAGCTGAGCAAAGCTGAGCATCATGCCCACTTCATGGCCACCACCTTCCAAAATGCACTTATCCATGCACAAACAATTCATTCCACTACATTGTGCATGCCAAAAACCCCATTCCAACGCATTAAAAATAGAGCCCATTCACATCCAGTCAAGGAGTCACACACCAACTATCCTCCTAGCAACAGTCCTGGCCACGAGCTATAGACCAAGACAGGATCTTGCCTTCACAGTTAACCAAGGACCATGCAAAAATGCTCAAAACTTTGCTCATCACTTGGGGTGGGATTTATCCAACAAGTGTGGTAGTTTCCACTTAAGTAACAGACCAATCTTTGAAAAACGTACATTCTCTACAAATGCCGTAGCACTGCGTCAATCTTGGTGCATAGTTGGCGTTCAAAATGGGAGTCACCCTTGACTATGCCCTAATGATTCCATGGCTCCACCAAGGCACTATGGTGATGAGCGGGCCTCTTGGCAATTTCATTTCTTCTCACATCTTTTCTACTCTTAAAACATAAGATGCATAAGGTGGGATTGTAAAAATGTAACCTAATTTTGTTTCTCACCCTACTTTGTAACATCTAGAAGGAGTTTACACTATAATTCACATTTTGATAAACAAGTTTGACTTAGAACTTAGGACTACATTCAAAGAAAACAACTTTTGTTTAACTAATTTGATCATTGTGTACTTCATGATTTTTGTGCAAGGTTCTAGAATGAATTCATGCAAAGATATAAGAAAAAACTATTGCAAAAATGAAGATTTTATATTTGGAATCCTTTTAAAGCATAAACTAAGAAGTGTAGTTCATTGAGTATGTAGACATCCTCATGTGTCATTTTAGATAAGTTCAATTCAGTTCATCAAATTTCAATTCACATGGTATAGATTGTCACATGCATTCCAGTACTTTCACTAAAGTTCAAAAATAGATTTTAGGACACGCAAACAAACACTTTTTTTAGTGACAAATTCTTGCCATAATTTTACCTCATTTTGATACTTACCTCATTTTGATACTTGCCAGCTTAACACTAAAAGTTTGACTGAAAAAATGGATGAAATTGCCAAATTCCTCTCGCTAAATTTTGGATAAAATTACTAATGTTACTAGATTTAATGGGTGGATGTCTACACATGGATAGCTATTTTTTACTTACCTACTTGCATTCTTGGATGCGTGTCGCATGACCACCGAAGAAGCATAAAAATCGCTGCAGCACACTGATGATCAATCGAAGAACCTCTACATCAGACAACGAGATGAACACAACCAAAAGATTGTTGCTTTTGACATATCTTTTCAATACTGTTTTCGACACTCAAGTGATTCAAACCATTCTTGACAAAAGCGTCAAAAACTAAAAACAGCTCCCAATCAGACCCGCCCATAATCCATATGCTTTGCTTCCTCGGGGGACGGGCAACCTGAAAACAAACCTTGCCTAAATGGCCAAATGTCTTTACCAAGTCAAGAGCAGTTCAAATACTCCACATAGCATTCCAACTACGCATATGGTCGTCGGTCCTAACCTCAGCATTCCACTGAAGGAAGTAAACATACGCAGAGCTCGAGCCAACGCATGTGACATTCTACAACTCTACTTTTCGCAATTACACCACAACTACAGTTCCTTCAAAACATCAAACACTCCAACAATTACGTCAGAACTGGACAACTCACACACATATCCGCTTACACCAAATGATTACACACAATCTACCATCTACTTCAGCAAAACAAGAAGGTCGTATAAAATACAAAGAGATATAGTACAAAGTCAGCAATTGAGTGCTGGGCACCATGCCCACTTCATTGCCACCACCCTCCAAAATGCACCTATCCATGCACAAAGCATTCGTACCACTGCATCGTGCATGTGTAAAAAACCAAACCCAAAAACATAGCGCATCCACACCCTGTAAAAAAGTCACACGAGAGATCCTCCCTGCAAGAGCTCCGGTCACGAGCAGTAGACCACGACACAATCTCGCCTCTGCAATTGATGAACCTCGCAATAACACTAATAAATCCTACTCACTCCGGGTTTATCCAACAAGTGTGGCGGCTTCCACTTGGGTCACAGACCAGTCCCTGAAAAACGTACAGTCCCTGCGCACGGCGTAGCACCGCGTCAATCTCGGTGTGCAGTCTTCATCCGAAATGGGAGTCACCCTCGCACCCTGAGGATTCGATGGCTCCGCCGTCGTGCTGTGGTGATGCGCGGGCCTCCTGGCGAAGCAGCCTGTCAAGCAAGCCCCTCCTTCCTCCGACCGTGTCGACAACGAACGCTGCAACGTTTCCTCTATCCGAAATGAGTGTGTCGAGCCTGCCATGGCATTGCATGCCAAGCATCCGAGATTCATGATATCAAACTCAGGTATATGTGTTTGATAGCTCGCACGCAAGTTTCTGCAGGATTATCCACAACGGTTGTCAGGATTAAAAAGCCATCCCCAGATACAGCGACTGACTGAATAAATCCATGCAAAACGATACTAGAAACGAATTGATACCACGTTTCAATGTCCGTTTCACCAATTTCCAACACCATATACATGCAGTTTCGGTGTCAAGTTTCACTAGCATTTGAATTGACTTTAGAAATGCATCAACCCCGTTCATAAGAAAAAATTGAGTTATATTCAAGTTTTACTTGTTCAGCCATTGTTAACTACATGATCATCCCCAATGAAACTGCTATGGCCAGGGTCGTCGCACAGCGTATAAGGGCTAGGTTTTAGCTCCAGCACTTGGAGGGTAAGGTTCCAAACACTCACATACATCCCCAACTTGTCCATTTGATAGCAAGATGGATATTCTAAAATTCTATCCAAGCAACTGCAGAAACCAGCGATGAGTTCTAAACATCAATCCAGGGAGCATCACTACCGATCCCGAAGTCACAGCCTGACGGTGATACTCGCTACTGAGAGTGTCAATACCACCACATCTGGAACGTTAACCATCTATAACCACTAAAGCCTCGTCATACCTTGGATGCTCCGTCATTCTCAGTACCTTTTGAGCTACCTCGGGATTAGTGCTCACATGTCACCCTTCCCGAACGCAATTGTAATACGACCTAAAAAGGCTTCAAGTGACTCAGGTGAGAAAAAACCGAAACCTTCGAGGCTCTACAAGAAAGACGAAGCTCCGCCATCACAATACACAGCACAACCCTCCGCAACTCAAAAAGCGACTGCATCCCAGAAGCAGCCTCGGCAAAGCCGACAACAAAATCACAAAACCTAAACACGACCAACAGAATTCTCCAAACGCGGCTTCTGTGAACAACACAGGAGGCCACCTTGAGAACCACCAGCAACGAAGTCGAAAGCGACCCAAACTCAGGCCTTCAGGAAAACCTCCATTGCGATATAAAAGGGAAGGAATATCGTACCAAATCACAGGGCCAGTCGCCGTCACGCCGCAAAACCAACCACCCAAAAAGGCGACCTTATTACTCTCATCAGCATCTCCACCCGCAAGACCTCTTCAACCACGGAAGAGTCCGATCCCGCTTCTCCTTCATACAGATTTGCGACGAAAGGCGTCACTTGAACAGCCCTCCTCGTATCGTATCAGTGCAAACCTACAAAACCACCGCCACTGCACCGCTTCCAAAGCAGATACCGACTGAACGCACGTCCAAACGATCCCCGAAAAACCGCGATTCAAACCTACACCCCCTCGCTTCGCCTCCCCTTGATTTCTTATCTGCCAGCGACGGGAAATTTGGTTCCAAAAGTAGAAGATGCGCAAGCGGCGAGGACACGAGCTGCTGATGGATGGCTGCTGGTCCGGCCAGCAAAGTACACGGCAATTTGGGAGAGACGGATCGATGACCGTGGATGACTAGTTGAAATCATCATCGACCTCTGTTACTACCTACCAGGCGAGGTCTAATAGGGACGTTGAGCGTAGGTTGGTAGAATGCCAGCACACCACCTCGAACTCGTCACAATTTTAGGAGTTAATTATGTATAAGGTAAGAGCACCCATAAGCGTCAAGATGATGAGTATTAATAAACAGGTAGCAAATTATAGGATCCTATTAGGAACAGAAAAATATTCACTTTGCATTTTTGAATGTATTATTTGGATACTGTGAAAATAAGTTGTGAATTTTTGAAGAGCAAACTGCCATTGCACCCATAATCACTTTTAAGGTTTCATGTTCACATGTTGTACATTCTTGTAATTACATCTATTCATTTTCACAAATTTTTCAAGATTTTAGAGTTGACAGTTATGGGGATAGTGACGCTTATGGGGTGTTCCTACCTTAGTAGTCTTGGGTGCTAACTATACTGGAGAATTTAATTGTTTGAGAAATTAAATTATTGGCTAGAGGGATGCTTTGCATTGAAAGAAACTGCCTTAATTTTGGATAAGTATGTTACTCAAAAACAAGTCACGTTTAAGATTTTTTTTTAATAAAAAGAACTACAATTCAAATTAGGGATTCAAGAATAAAATCTTCAGTACCATAGCTACTTAGTTGGTTTAACCCTTAACCCTTAAAGGACAAGGCTACTATAATACATACTATGTACACTGCTGTATAATTGGCATTTGCTACCAACAAAAACTTTTAATTTGGGATCTTGATTACCTCACTAGAACAACATTGATCTATATTCTAACTTCTTTGATGATCTCAAATGTAATAAAGGTGTGGATGCACTCCAAATACAAGAAAAATACACCTTATTGTATTGGTTGCAAAGGGTTGCCTTGTCCTTTAGGGGTTAAATGTCAAAAAGGCCCTTTGCTACCACTACAATACGGGATATTTTTCTTGTATTTGGAATGGATCCACATCTCTACTACATTTGAGATTAACAAAGAAATTAGAATATAGATAAACATGGTTCTAGTGAGCTATTTGAGATCCCAAGCTAAAATTTCTTGTTGGTAACGAATGCCAAAAATACCAAATATATGGCAATGTATCTACTATACCCATGGGACGTTTAAGGGTTAAATCGCAATGCTACACGGAGAAATTCTCTTTTAGCATAGTTGCTGAGTTTATTTCATTTAGTTCATCAGATTATAATAGTAGTTTTACTTCGGTGATAGCTTTTGAAGTGAAATATGTGAACCTCAGACATTGTTCTATAATGCTTCATGATCAAGCATGTCCTAAATACATTATAAACTCAAAAAACACCCTCTACAAATCTGGACTAAAAGTCAGAACTAAAACTCTAGATAAAGTTTTTTTGATTGAAGTTCTTGACTTAATTATTGATTAAAACTATCAAACAAGCTCTTCTTAGAGATAAGAACCCTATAAAATTTAAAAGATGCAAAAAATCATAAAATTATTTTGCATCATCATATTCAAACAAGCTTAGGTACTCATTGTACCAATAGTGGTAACAACATGATTCAAAGTAAAGCTCAAGTGTGCACTTTATGCATGTACAGAGGGGTTCAACAAGCATATAAATTGCCTATTTTAGGCATTCAGTTTTTGTAGTAAAATGTAGAGTATGATAGGTACATTTTGTCAAATTTTTTATCATTACATCCTTATGTAATCCCAATTAAGCATACCAAATTTCATTTCCTAAAAAATCAAAACTCCATTTTTGGTCAATTATTTTGTAAGAAATTCATGGTTTTACATGATAATTGATTGAAAAACATTGGTGATGAATTTTTGAGATTTGATTTTATGGAGATGTAGGAATCATCCATATGCACATCTATATGCACATCATCCATGCTAAAAAGAACCCCTTAACCCCTAAACGCCCAAGGGGTTAGGGCAAAACATAAATGCGTTTTAAAATGATGTTTTTGTAACTTTGATGAAGTTTGCTTCAAAAGAGAAAACAAGAGTCATGATATTTAGTAATTATACATACAATCAAACATCCAAAAAAGTTTTGGATTCTTGTTTAATGAATTTAGAAGCATTTACCATTTAATATTCATCAAAATTACAAATTTTATTCATAGAGCTTGAAAGTTGGTATGGTTGGTTAAAAATAAGAATTTTATTTGAAAGTTCAAAAATGCAATATTTTTGATAAAGAGAACATCATTAGTTTCTTGAAATAGTAAATATTGTAACACTAGCAAATATTGAAGTGTTTTTCTTTGAAAAATTCTCCTTGGTGGAGTTTAACTTAGATTGACATGATTCAAATTGGGTTGGAAAGTAGACTTGATTTCCTATGTAAGTGTATTTTTATTTTTTTCAAAAAATGTTTTTTTTCATTTTGGACAGCCTGCAAAAAAAGGCAGCGACTAGAAAATGGTCGATTGGGAGTTTAGGGATTAAGTAACAAAAATTTGAGATATAGAAGATTGTGTGAAACTTGTGATAGGCCCAAATTTTGTAAAACATTTTTATTTAAAACTTGATTTTCATCAAGTAAACAGAATGTTATGTGTAGAGATACAAACTTAATTACAATATTTGAATCAAACAACAAAATTTTATTTTCATACAAATTTATTTTACAAAATTTGGGCCTATCGCAAGTTTCACATAATCTTTTGTTGCTCAAATTTTTGTTACTTAAGGGGGTTCTTTTTAGCATGGATGATGTGCATATGGATGATTCCTACATATCCATAAAATCAAATCTCAAAAATTCATCACCAATGTTTTTCAATCAATTATCATGTAAAACCATGAATTTCTTACAAAATAATTGACTAAAAATGGTGTTTTGGTTTTTATGAATTGAAATTTGGTATGCTTAATTGGGATTGCATAAGGATGCAATGATAAAAAATTTGACAAAAATGTACCAATCATACTCTACATTTTACTACAAAAATTGAATGCCTAAAATAGGTAGTTTGTAAGCTTGTTGTACCCCTCTGTACACCTCTCTCCCTTGTTGGTCAATCACTAGAAGTTACACCACAACACTTTTTCTTTAGAATGAACAGCTTCACCAAAACCCTAAGCCAAAGGGATTTTTTTATATATATAGATTCCATGAACGATGCAACTTTATATTCAAATTTGTAAACCTCACTTGTACAATAAAGATTCTAAGAAATGCATAGACCAACGTTGCAAAACTACTCCATTTGTATGCATGCGGATAGCCCTCAATAACAACATTTAACCCTACGCAAATCCAAACCCTTTGAAACTCATTCCAATCAAACTATCACCTAAAAGAGATCCACAAAAATTAACGTAGTGAACATAGGCCCAAAGCTCCAAAGAAAAAGACACGTCCTTTCACCATATCATTGAAAAAATTATAATGGTCAAACAAGAAAAAAATTCAAAACCGAGAGGCCATATTTTGGCCCCTGGGGCGCTCTGGGGCGCTCAGGGGTTAAGTAAACCAATGTAGAACAATGCCATAGGAGGGCTTCAGCTGGACTGAGTTTGATCTTGGATGGATTTCAACCCCTTGCCATGTCTCGTATTACAAAAAAAGACGGAACATAAAACATATTTCTACTCCTGCCATAATCACAGGTTTAGACATTTTCTGGTATTCAAGTTGTATTGAGTTTTGAAATTTTTCCAATTGGTGAATAAGACAAGAAGTTCAATTAGATTCAACTTTAGGCTGAGTAGTAATTCAGTGGCACATCAATAAACAACTCAAATAATCTTTAAACTGAGCGATAACAAATAAAAGTGTAGAATGGAGAGGAGCACTTTAGAATTGAGTAGCAATAAAATTCAAGTACATGAGGGGTGGGACAATTTGAGAGTTTCCTGAAGTATGCCATTCCCAAATATCCCGCTTGTACAGTTGGGTGACAAGCTACACTCTCATATCCTTCATGTTCAATACAAAGCATCTGAGTTTTTCATTCCAATCCCCTGCGCACCTCCTCCCAAAATAGCTCCCAAAGCCTGGCTAACCCCAAGAAAAGACAGCCTGAAAACTAATGTTGACTAACACCACTTGATATACTCAAACCTCCTTTCCGCTGCTGCCAAGATAAAAGCAGGCTAAAGAGGAATTCAAGTGCTTCACACGATATTCCAACTAAACTTGTGGTCAGCTTGTGTACACATGATAGATGAATTAAGCTTTCATTACCATAGATACGGACACAACCTACCACCCGCTTCAGCAAGGTCATGTCAAATGTAAAAGACATATAATACAAAGCCAGCAGCGCAGAGCTGGGCATCATGCCCACTTCATTGCCACCACCCTCCGAAACGCATATATTCATGCACAAAGCATTTGTACCACTGCATCATGCATGCAAATAACCAAAACCCAACGCACTCAAAACAGAGTCCATCCACACCCTGTCAAAGAGTCACACGAGAGATCCTCCCTGCTAGCGCTCAGCGGTGGACCAGGACAGAATCTCGCCTTTACAGCTGACCAAGGACCCCGCAAAAATGCTCAAAACTCCGCTTCTGGCTCGGGGTGGGGTTTATCCAACAAGTGTGGCGGTTTCTACTTGGGTCACAGACCAGTCCCTGAAAAACGTACAGTCCCTGCGCACGGCGTAGCACCGCGTCAATCTCGGTGTGCAGTCTTCATCCGAAATGGGAGTCACCCTCGCACCCTGAGGATTCGATGGCTCCGCCGTCGTGCTGTGGTGATGCGCGGGCCTCCTGGCGAAGCAGCCTGTCAAGCAAGCCCCTCCTTCCTCCGACTGAGTCGACAACGAACGCTGCAACGTTTCCTCTATCCGAAATGAGTGTGTCGAGCTTTCCATGGCATTGCATGCCAAGCACCCGAGATTCATGATATCAAACTCAGGTATATGTGTTTGATAGCTCGCACGCAAGTTTCTGCAGGATTATCCACACCGGTGTCAGGATTACGAAGCCATCCCCAGATACAGTGACTGACTGAATAAATCCATGCAAAACGATACTAGAAACGAATTGATACCACGTTTCAATGTCCGTTTCACCAATTTCCAACACTATATACATGCAGTTCTAGTGTCAAGTTTCACCAGCATTTGAATGGACTTTAGAAATGCATCAACCCCGTTCATAAGAAAAAATTGAGTTATATTCAAGTTTTACTTGTTCAGCCATTGTTAACTACATGATCATCCCCAATGAAACTGCTATGGCCAGGATCATCGCACATCGTATGAGGGCTACGTTCCAAACACTCACATACATCCCCAACTTGTCGGCTTGACAGCAAGATGGATATTCTATATTTCTATCCAAGCAACTGTAGAAACCGGCGAAGTGTTCTAGGCAACAATCCACCAAGCATCACTCCCGATCCCGAAGTCACAGCCTCACAGTGGTACTTTCTACTGAGAGTGCCAACACCACCACATCTGGAACGTGACCACGAAAGCCTCGTCATACCTTGGATGCTCCGTCATTCTCAGTACTTTTGAGCTTGGTGCTCACATGCCACCCTTCCCAAACGCAATTGTAACTCGAACTAAAAAGGCTTCAAGTGACTCGGGTGAGAAAAAACCCAAGCCTTCGAAGCATACAAGAAAGACGAACCCCGCCACCGCAGTACACAGTAGAACCCTCCGCAACTCAAAAAGCGACTGAACCCCAGAAGTAGCCTCGGCAAAGTCGACAACAAAGTCTTAAAACCTAAACACGACCAACAGAATTCTTCAAAAGCGGCCTCTCTGAACCACACAGACGACCACCTTCACAACTACCACCAACGAAGTCGAAAGCGATCCAAACTTAGGCTTCTCCAGAAACCTCCGATGCAATATCACGGCGAAGAAATATCGTACCAGATCACAGGAGGCCAGTCGCCGTCACGCCGCAAAACCAAACACCCAAGAAGGCGAGCTTGTTAGCCTCATCAGCATCTCCGCCTCAAAAACTCTTCAAACCACGGCAAAGGCTCCGATATTGCTTCGATCTACGACGGAAGGCGTGGCGTACACCCGTCCTCCTCGCCCTCTGTGCAAACTTCTAAAACCACCGCCACCGCTTCCAAAGCAGATACCGACCAAACTTATGTCCAAACGAGCTCCGAAAAGGTGCGATATCAGCCGACGCGATTCAACACCTGCGTCGACTCGGTTCGGATCCTATAATCCTATTAATCGCCAAGGACAGAGAATGTGCGTCGAAAAGTAGATGCGAGCAGAGGAGACACGAGCTGCCTATGGATGGCGGAGAGTCCGGCGGCTCCGGCCAGGGCTGTGGAGGGCGCTTCAGGATAGTGACGGGCCGATGTTATGGATGAATATGTAAGGATGATAGCGGTTTTCATCTTGTATTGTTCTATAAACAGGAAATACCGACGAATGGTGTGGTTTAGGATAGGGATAAGGAGGTGGCTTGATAAATCGGGGTTAGTAAGCTTTGGATACGTCAATATTTTGGAAAATACATGTAAATAGTGCTTCTGCCTTTCGAATGAATGGCGTATGGTAGGTAAGGTAGGAATACCATAAATGGTTATCCCCGCTCTCCTTGGAGAGTAGAGTGTTCTGAAATCTGGCTTTAAAAAAGATTTTGAAAATTTCTAAAAATATGCTGTTTTCTCGCATTTAATTGGTTCACACTTGTTTTGGAACAAGGTTCTAGAGGTGACCATTTAAGGTACACTTATGAAACAAGAATAGGGGTCCAATGAAGAATCCACATTTATATTGCAAAAAATATTCATTTTTGAGTAAAAAAAACTTTTTTTTTGCATTCTTCCTTATCCTTGTTTTTGCACATATTGAGCTTAATTTCTCAAAAATTCCTCATATCTTATGAGGTTAAGTGGCTTATTTTAACCTCTTATGGTATTTCTATCTTAGTCTGATTTGGTTGCTAGTTGAGTGAATTATGCTTTATTGGCCAGAAGAAATATTCACTTCACTACATTGCAATTAGGTTGTCTTAACCCCTAAAAGACCAAATGTTTGTTCAATGGACACTTGTGCACTCACGTAGGGTCATACAAAGATAATGTTTATTGGTTGTTCTCAAAATTGTTACACACGGTGTAAATATATATCCGTCAAGTGAAAATGTAATTTTTTCTTCAGTTGGATGCCTGTTTCAAAATTTATGTAGCCCAAAAGATTTTGGGCAACTCAAGCAATTTGGGCATCTTTGAAGAATCTTATGCTAAAACTCTCATCAACTTTTGAAATTTGTCATGTATATAACTAATAAATATGGTATATATTTGTCAAAAAACAAATAAAACTTGAGCTCCTAAATCACATTTTAAGAGGAGTCAAACTTTGTTAACTATGTCTAGGCGGTTTCAAGAAAATTTATTTTCTTCTAATTTCAATCCCTGTAATTTTTTTATTTATAAATTTAAAGTTCTTGATTATTTTTTTTGCACACTCAAAATGTTTGTCTCTAACTTTTCACCATTCAAATTTCAAATAAAAAATTTCCTCATTGCACAAGAAATTATGAAAGAATAACTATTGTATTGCCAATTCACTTTACCTCCTTGCATTGCAGGGTGATTTAGAATAAGCTAGATTCTATATTTACTATTGAATTTTTTTATTAGTTGACCTAACATCATATACTTATGGATGGTCAAAAAGCTCACTTTTGTGTAGAGCAAAAAATTTACTCAAAGAAGGCCTTGAAGTATGTTGACCTTATTTTGCAAGATTGGAAGAAAGTTGTTTTTCTCACTTCAAATGTTATAATCTTGCAATCCCCACAGTCATATGGGCTAATTTCTTTTTGTGCACATTGATTTATTTGTTAGACGCACTTTTGTACTATGGAAACTTAGGAAAAAGATTTTTACTTTCAATTATGGGCAACGCACTAAAAAGTTGGCAGGTTTTGAGACTTTTTCTCAAAAAACACACTTAGTCCTTTAGGGGTTAATGTTGCCTTGCCCTAGAAAGTTACCTCTTGATTCATTGCTTTGTCACTTGGAGTTGCATGCAACTCTCTAGATATTGGGTTTCACATGATTTACTACTTGGGCAATGCTAGTATTTTATTTGCAAATTTGTTTTTAGTGTCAGTTCCTTCAAATTTTGTTCATTGCATAAGTATTGATGAAAGTTACTAGTATAATCAAGTAGTGTGAAATGTTGAGAAATTAGTTTGGGGCAACCTAAATGCTTTATTTAGTGTACATCATTGTCCTCTCAAGGTGCTTGAGCTAGTCCAAGTATCCAAGAAAAATGAAGATGTGATGTAATATACAAGTAAAATAATAACTTAGTGATCAGCTCTTCAAAAAGCTATAAATTATAATTCATTATTTATATCATATTGTTTGACTCACATTTGCATTACTCAATGATTTTGAATAAATGATTGAATTCCTCTTGATTCTGATTGACGAACCAATTCTAGTGATTTTTTTTGTAAGATTCAAATTGTTAGATGCTTATAACGGGTCATGTTGAATTGTTTGAATTTGTGCACCACTTATTTAATTAACCCCTAAAGGACCAAACTGCATTTTCTTCTAGCAACATACCAACTTTGAGCAAGCTAGTACTCATAAAAAGAATAAGCACGTTTTCACAAAAAAATTAGATGATGTGTACCCAAGGAGTAGCTTTCCAATGCAGCAATCTTCAAACGATTTAAATTTATAAAAAGAAATTATGATGGAATAAGTAGTTTTGTTTGTTCAAGGGGCAGCATGGGTACATTTATTTAGATTGCAATTGAAATTTTGGGATCTTGCCCAAAGGTTGAGGGGCAAAGATTCTTCCTTGTTAGATATGTTCCAACCTCATTTCATGAAGACAATTGTTTAATTTGCATACATTCCTTTACTTCACCTTTGTTGGAAGTGCCCCTATGTAGATCAAACTTGTCAAAGCCACAATTTTTGGCCAGTTTCCCTTACCTTTTTTCCATCCTTTGAAGCTAAATCTAAAGATCCATTTTTCATATTTTGAAAACGTTCTTGTATGTGAGAGCTAAAAATTGTTGAAAATGCAGCTTTGTATGAGAATTTTCTTGAAGCTAGTTTCATACTCCAAATTCTTAGTATGTGTTTCCCAATTCAAAATGAGATGAAAATTCTTAGGCATATGACATGCTCTATCATAAATTCAACCTAAAAATAACAAGCTGAAAGAAAATTTTATTAGTGCAAAAGCTTCTCCATATTAGAGCTGCCCAAAATTTGAATGCTTTCAAAGAAACTATTTCTTGCTTCAAACATGATAATTTCACAATTTGTGTGGTAAATATCTTTCATCTTTTCACTATATTATAATGAAGTAATCGAAAAATAGATCCTAAAATAAATGGCACCAAGACTTCATCTTCAGTTCTTTTTGCCTTTGCTATCAAAACAACCCATTTTAATCCCTAAAGGCCCAAGCCCTTTTTTTGTGAAAATCACTCAAAACTGCCACTTTTGGGGGAGTTAGGAGAAATGTAATTTTTTCTTTTTTTTGGAAATTAAACCTCAAGATCTTGCCCTAGACATTGGGAGGTACTTATGGGAAAAAAAAAAATAGCTCATTCTAGATGGTGAGGAGTGAGATATTCACATAAGAAGTGAAAAAAAAAGTTTTTTCACTATTGCCCAGATATTTCAGAAGCCTTTGACGACTTCTATATCAAAAAAATTGCTCTACGCAAAGTTGAGGTTTATTTTTCCCATGTAAAAGACCAAGTTAGGTAAATTTGGGAGAATTTTCAAATGAAACGGAGGTGTGGATCATACTTTGTAAAATCTTGCAATGTTGTAAGGTCATGAAATTTGCATATACACTAAGCAAAATTGGAGGATTTATGTAAAATTCAAAAACCCAAATTACTTTGATCCAAATGGTGAAAACCAAGGAATCTTAGTCTACTACAACTTGCAAAAAAAAAAGTCAAAAAAAAAATACACAAAGAGCTCAAAAAAGTAAAACAACAAGTTTCACAAGGAGGAAAAGGAATGGAGGTTTGGGAGTCCCATACCTACCCGCAAACTAAAACTTCTCATAACTTTCATCTCATTTATCAGAATCAAATGATTCAAAGATGTTCACGTATATAAAAATCTAAAGAACCAGTTTCAGATTTTTATTTTAAAAAAATACAATTTTGAATTATTTTTTGGACTGCTTGCTCTTGCCCTTTTTCAGAAATTCATGCATAACTTCTTCAATAAATGCTGGAATGAAGAAAAAATTAGATACCCACGTAGATTTTTGAATTGCACACCTTCAATAAAAGTTTCAAAAAATCACAAAAAGTAGTTTAGCCATAAGTACCTACCTAAAATCCTATTTGTCCCCCAAGGGGACAATGGGCCTTTAAGGATTAACCCATTTTAAGTGTTTTTTGGTGAACCATAATCAAGAACTTCAATGGTTAAGTTGCATTTTGAAACTCATTTTTGCAATTCTAGGATAAATTTTGTGATGGAACAAGGCGTATTATGACAACTTTTTGACAAAGAAGTTTAAATAGGCTTTAGAAAATTTACATTGCACACATATTGCATTTTCACAAATGTAATTCAAAAAATAAATCAAACTTTTGGTTGAACAAGATTGATCTTTTTGAAAGACAAAATAGGTTTTGCAAGCTCAAAATGAAATAAATTGAATTGCTTCAACTACCAAAAGCCAAGTAATATGAACAAGGTGTCTTTGGAGTTATACAAGAAGACCAAGTTTTGTTATTAATAATACATTTTCATTTGTAATATAATCAACATGTTCAAGGTTTTTGAAATGAAATTAGAAATATCTCTAAACTAGATTTACTTTGCTAATATTATTTCTAAGACGAAGTGCACATTTTCCTCATATAAAGAATTTTTTTGAGAATAGAGATCATTCACACCTACTTTTAGGCACTACTCTACTAACATGCACTTGCATTTGTTTAGGGTCTTGATATTGCCACCCTTGTTTTTGATATTGCCATCCTCGTTTTCAATATTGCCACCCCCATTTTTGATATTGCCACCCCCATTTTTGATATTGCCACCTCCATTTTCGATATTGCCACCCCCATTTTCGATATTGCCACCCCCATTTTTGATATTGCCACCCCCATTTTTGATATTGCCACCCCTATTTTCAATATTGCCACCTCGGTTTTTGATATTGCCACCTCGGTTTTCGATATTGCCACCTCCGTTTTTGATATTGTCACTCCCATTTTTAAAATTGTCACTCCCATTTTTAAAATTGTCACTCCCATTTTTAAAATTGCCATCTCCATTTTTGACATTGCCACCCATCTTTTGATATTGCCACCCTTGTTTTCAATACTACCACCCCCGTGTTTATCATCATTGCTTATTTATTAGTTGTTTTAGGGGCTATTCAAAATATCAAAAAATCCCACTTCAATATGTATCAAACAAAATAATTATTGGTTGGTATTTTTCAAAATGATAAACTACAATCAAAAATTTGATAAGAAAAAGCAACACTTTGTTATCTTTTTTCTTATCAAAAAATTTGATTATAGTTTATCATTTTGAAAAATACCAACAAAAAATTACTTGGTTTGATACATATTTAAGTCTGATTTTTTTTTTTTTTTTAATAGCCCCTAAAACAACTAATAGATAAGCAAGGATGATCATCAACAGAGGTGGGAGTATCAAAAAGGGGGTGGCAATATGAAGACTTTTTTTATTGTATGTTTTTTTTTTTTTTTTCATACTTCTTTACTAAGTAATGCTTGTAAATTTTGCATAATTTATTTATCAGTTAATTGATAGTGCTACATATTAGAGTAGGAACAAGATCCAAGTTTGCTTACTCCCTCTGTCCCAATATAAAACTCCAAATTAGGCATAGTTCTTGTCCCACTAAAAAGCTCCTTTTTGTTAATTTCTATTGTTGAGAAAGCGTTTGTCATGTCCAATGATCTCATGGGGGGCAAGTTAAGCAATTAAAGAGCATTCCTCTCCTAACAAGCTTGGCCTTGCCCATATGAGGTACCAATGTTGCTACTAATCTTTAGATCATCAATAATGAGGAGCTAGCAACATGTACAAATATGGTACTTTTTGCATGGAATTTGGGTGCCCAAATGGCAACATCAAAGCTGAAGCTTTTGCATATATTTGGTAGATGGTATATCGATTCTAGAACGCACGTGTCATTAGTACAAACACTAAAATAATGAGGAGCCGGCAGCCTCCACAGACTATGCACATAAAAGGTACTTTTTGCATGGAATTTGGGTGTCTAAAAGACAACATAAAAACTTGAGATTTTGCAGATATTTGATTGGTGATATATTGAGTCTAGAATGCATTTGTCACTAGCATAATGACTAAAAATACAGTTAATCTCCCTCATGGAGAAGTTTTTTGGAGCTTTATAATGGGACAGAGGGAGTAGAAATCAAATGGAATGGTACAATTTTCACTTAACTCCTAAAAGACCAAGTGGTTGTTCAACAGCCACTTGAGAACTCAGGTAGGGTTATATGGAGTTAATTTTTATTGGATGTTCTCAAAATTGTTACACAAGGTGTAAATATGTATCTCCCAAGTGGAAATCTATTTTTTTCCCCAATTGGATGCTCGGTTCAAAAGTTATGTTGCCCAAAAGAAATTGGGCAATTCGAGCAGTTTGAGCATCTTTGGAGAATCTTATGCTAAAACTCTCATCAACTTTTGAAATTTGGCAAGTATGTAACTAAAAAAACATTGTGTACAATTGTCAAAAAACTAAACAAATTGAGGACTTACATCACATTCTAAAGGAAGTCAAACTTTGTTAACTATGTTCAGGGCAGCTTCAAGATTAAAAAATTCCTCTAACTTCAAGCCCTATTATCTTTCAATCTATAAATCTAAAGCTCTTGAAACTTTTTTTCACATATTCTAAATGTTTGTCTCCAACTTTTTGCCTTTCAAATTTCAAATAAAAGACTTCCACATTGCACAAGAAATCATGAAAGAATGACTAATGTATTGCCAATTCACTAAACCTCCTTGCATGGGAGGGTGATTTAGAATAAGCTAGACTCTATATTTGCATTTGAAAATTTTCATGAGTGAACCTAACATCATATACTTGTGAATGGTCAAAAAGCTCAAATTTGAGTAGAGCAAAAATTTTACTCTAGGAAGGGTCAAAGTCTGCTGATTTTGTTTTGCAGGAATTAAAAAAAGCTATTTTTCTCACTTCAAATGTTATAATCTTACAATCCGTGTGGTCAAATGGGCTGAAATTTTTTGCACACATTAACTTATCTATTTGACACACTTTTGTACAATTGGAATTGTGAAAAAAGGTTTTTATTTTAAATTTTGGGCAATGCACTAAAAGTTGACAGTTTTTGTTTTCTCAGAAAACACTCCTGGTCCTTTAGGGGTTAAGTGACACAAACCATATTAAACACTAGATTAGATAAATTGGGAAAAAAAGTATAATTTGGAACTTTTAGACTCGCTTTCGAAAGTTTGAGGTGATCACCTCAGACCAGGCTTAGCATTTTTTTTGCACACATGTCCTCACCTGAGAGGAGGGATTTGCGAGGAAAAAAATGTTAATAGCTCAAATTGAATATGATACCTTAGAATCTAACTTTTTGGGTTTGGGGGAAAACAAAGTGGGAGGCACCCTTTTTTCCCAATTTGCCTAATATGGTGTTATTAGCAATTCTTTGTGCAAGATGAAGCATCTTGCAAAGCCTTCTAGTTCGGTATTCCACTTACAACTGTTCCATTTTCTTACAAATCTTGCTAATGTAATTAAATGAACCACTTTTGATTTACATCTAGCACTACTTCCAAAACATCACATGCTATAAATGTTTATTATTAGCTTATATTTTGGTTTTGGTTTTAATCTCACACTAAAATATCTATAATTCCAAAACTACAAGACAATTGAATATGTCACTATATATACAAAGAATCAAACAAAATTTGCTTGAAACTCAATATTCATTAATTTGGGAAAAAGTTTTTCCCAAAACTAGTTGTGTGGATATTGAATTTTGAGTTTATGAAAATAATTTTGGTGATTGAAAGTGAGTTTTTTGATAATTCCTTCAAGATATTTCACCATTAAAGGTAAGATTTTGAAGAAATCATTACAAAATTTACTTCATATTACCAAATACCTCTTTAAAAAAAGTCCAAAAGTCATGAAATTGCATTTTTTTTCTCAAGTTAACAAATGTTGTGTTTTAAGCCACCAACCAAAAAGGAGCCAAAGTCACCTACTTGTTAATCAAGGTACATCCTAGACTTGGAAAGGTCCACTCATTGAACGGGGAGTTTATAGGAGGACTCAACCTTTGCCCTTCTTTTCACACATATTTTAGAAATCTTCCATGGCCATTTGGTTGTTGCCTAAGCTTAAACATTTAAATCAATAGAAAACCTAATTATTTTTGGCACTTAGGTTATTCTCCTTAAGCTTGCAAAAGCAATTGGTTTATAAACTATCAAATAAATCACCACTTGGTTCAAATTATAAATTCAAGGCAATTTGCATGTTAATTCCACATTGATTGCTATGTACAATAAATAATAATTTCAAATTGAAAGCGTACACAAGTAATAAAGAAAAAAACTTGAAAAGTGAATCCAAAAATACAAAAATAAAATCCTACAATATTAAAACAATACTTTAAAAATATCAAATCAACACATTAAAGCATCACAATAACATTCTAAAACACCAAAAAATCATTCAAAAATATTAAATTCACACCAAAGAAATACCATATCATATCCTTGGCAAGATTTGAACCTAGCCTAACCTTATTCCATTAAAAAGTCAAGAATTCTCACCTCATTACATTTTGATAAGGTGGTGCTTTTTTTGAAGTTTGCAAAAGAAAACAGTTTTTTTTTAATGGCCAACCTTGCATACAACCTTATAAAACCAAAAAAATAAGGTTCATTCTCCACACAAGGTTAGCTAATATTACACATAAGATTATAAAACTAAAATATGTTCATCTTTGACAAAAAGTTGGCCACTAAGATATTTTTCAAGATGAGAATACAAATACCTCCACTATGCTAAATTTTGTCATAGTTCAATAACACCAATTGATATGTGATCAAAGTCCTTAGCTGGCCCTTCTATAGCTATGCCTAGTACATTTTCAAGATGTTTTATATCCAAAATGTTTGTAAACTTTGTCTTAATCACATTTTGTATTAAGAAAGGCCTCTCACAAATAGCCATACTAACACATTGATATCTTGCAATATCAACTAAAACCAAAATATAAGCATATTTTTCTTGCAAAGAAAAATTTCATGTTATCATGGCCCATAAGGTTTTAAAAGTTCTATCATTCTAATCCACCATTATTTGCAATTTAAAATAAACCAAAACTCTAATTTAGCAAAAAACATGAATACTCTTTAAAAAACAAAAAGTCCCAAATTGTCACTTTTTCCCAGTTTAATGAATAACTTGTTAAAAGCTTGAAAAATCTTTCATTCAACCTCATTTTGCACTCCAAAATATTTAAAGAGAAATTCTCAATTTATAAAATCCCATGAAACCAAATTACTTGCTTTGAAAGCATATTAGATGGATTGAAAGTTTTAAAAGCAAAATCAAATTATTGTTTTGAAAGCATAATTCTAAAGCTTTAACACTTTATTCAACACATGACTTCTAAAATGACATAGCATTTTTTAAATCAACACATATTTGATTTTGTATTATGTCAATTCTATAGAACTTTGCACTTATAATTTTACTAGATAATCTTTGAAAATATTCACCTCAAAGACCATGATCTAGAATGACATGATATTCAAATTTATCCTTAAAAGTGTTTTGATAGTATAGTATACAACATGAAAAAAAAGATCAACTTATGTTCTCACTAGTCATTTAATACTTGTCACATTCACAAATTTGTATTTAAAAAATTAGACAAAATAGTCAAATCATGAAGCAAATCAACCAAAAGGTGTAAAATATAATGTCTTTAAAATTATCTACTTTATTATAAAAAGGAAGTTGTTCCATCACCCTTTTTTTTTGCACTTCACAAAAATATAAAATGACAAACTCTAAACAATCACACAATGTAAATATGGCTTGAAATCAAACAACCACCTAATTTTATGATATCATTTCAAAGTTTTATAGGCATTATTTTACTCTTCTTGAGTTCCACAAAGAGCACTATTTTTCTTTCCAATTTTTTTTGAAGTAGACAGCCAAAACATTAACCAAAATGTCAACTTGAATGAATAAAAACTTATTTTCTTAAAACTTTGCTACTTCTAAAGTTGTCAAGTTGGTTCTATGAGCAATGCAATTAATGAATTGATGTGACAAGTGGGTTAACTTTCTTAAGTTTGCTTGGTACACCTAATTTTTGCCTTGCCATAGTAAATGCTCCATCATATCCAAATCCAACACAATTTAGTGTGTCCCAATCTCATTCTTGAATGGATTTCAACAAATAATTATAAATAATCTATTAATTGTTTTTATCACCAAGAATTTCAAGTAGACCCAAAAATGCAATTACAAATATTTTTTCTTCAACAAAAGTAGCAAAGACTACTACTGGCTTGTCACACTAACATCAGTAAATTTGTTTATTATTAAATTAAAAAAAAGCTTGAATCCCTAATCCTATCCAAAATTGAATTTTGGAGAACATTAAAGATGCAAATAATCATATAAGCACAAGAATTTTTATCATGGTACTTTCTTTCAAAAAACCAACCTTCCTTATAATCAAAATTTACAAAGAGTTGGATATTTGTTGTAAGAATTGTCTCCCTTTCCAAAAAATATGCAGATAAAAATAGACTTAGTAAAGCTTCGATCATCACAACATTTATGAGCTCTTCTAATGTGTTTTTCCTCGACCTTTTCACCATGTGCTGCCAAATTTGATTTTTTGAGTTCTTTGAAGATTTGATGCTCTTGACATGCAAATACTTTAATATCAATAGATCCTCTCTTTACATATATATTTTTACCATCTTTGTCTCTACAAAGTTTGCAAAAAATTATATTTACTCTAAATTAAACTTTCTGTCTAATTAAATTGCCTACACCATACATCTTTCCAAACCAAATTTCCTTTTTAAACCTCTAACAATTGTTTAACCTAAAGGACCGTTGTCCCTTTGAGGGACAAATGGGATTTCAGGCATGTACTTGTGACTAAACTATTTTGTGTGATTTTTTTAAACTTTTATTGAAGGTGAGGAACTCAAAGACCTACGTGAGAATGTAATTTTTTCTTCATTCTGTTGTTTATTGAAGAAGTTAAAAATGAATAACTGAAAAACAGGGGACTATCAGGCAGCCAAAAACTTCTTTAAAATTTTCATTTTTTTCAAATGAAAATCTGAAACAGGTTCTTTAGACTTATGTAGACGTGGGGAGCTTTGAATCATTCAATTGTAATAGATGAGATGAAAGTTATGAGAAGTTTTAGTTTGCGGGTAGGTGTGGTTTCTCTCAAAATCACACCTGCTTGCAACTGAAAGTTTCTCATAACTTTCATTTCATTTATCAAAATTGAATGATTCAAAGCTCCCCACATCTACGTAGGTCTAAAGAACCTATTTCAGATTTTTATTTGAAAAAAATGAGATTTTTAAAGAAGTTTTGGCTGCCCAATAGTCCCCTATTTTTCAATTATTCATTTTTAACTTTTTCAATAAATGTTAGAATGAAGAAAAAATTACATTCCTAGGTAGATCTTTGAATTCCTCACCTTCAATAAAAATTTCAAAAAATCACATAAAGTAGTCTAGCCATAGGTACATGCCCGAAATCCCATTTGTCCCCCAAAAGGGCCCTCGGTCATGAGATTGATTTTGAAGAAGCAACCTCCTCTACCCCAACCAATTTTGATTGTCTCTCTTTTGAAAACATATCCTTTATAGTTCTTGGCCTTTTAGTAGACACACTTATAATTTAATGTAGTAGTTGATATGAAATAGCAAAAATCAAAGATTTAAAAAAACAAACAAAATTTTAATGCAGTTACACATTAAACAAAAAAAAGACAATCAACCTATCAGCCCACATGCACAATCAATAAATTTACCAGAATTTATAATTACATATAAGAAAATTTAGAAATACACAATTGCTACCAACACCAAGCACTTGCACAATAAAAAAAAAGCACAAACAAGTCAGTAAACCTATGAAGGGGGTTTCAAATGAGATCCAAGTTCTCAAGAGCCTGCTTTTGATGAGCATACGACATGAGTACAAAAACCTACAAAAAATAAAATGTAAGAAACATTTTGATAAATAATAGAAATTAGTCTCAATTTCCAAACTTGGGAGGAAGCTCTCAAAGGAGATATGAGCTCTTCAGAGGTTTGTCTTTGCATTTGATGAACACACGGCATGCATACCTAGCAAAAACCTCAATCAAAAAAATTATAAAACAAGAGTTTGATGTACAACAAAAGTCATTCTCATTTTTTGAACTTGGGGGAAGCTTTTAGAGGGGGTCTAGGTTCTCGAAGGTATGCCTCTGCTTTTGAAAAATATATAGCTTGCATTAGCAAAGTTTTGAACCCTCTACAAGGTCCTTAAAATTTGACACTCTTAACATTTATTGGATCTAGAGTGGGTACATTAGAAGCATGTGTGAAGTGTTTTTATCATGTGTGAAGTGTCTCTACCTCATATGATTTTTCTATTGTACATCTGAATAGAAAATGGCAATCTAGTACCATGTCACAATTTCTTAATTATTCTCCTACTATTGTACATAATCAAAACTAAATATCATCCTCACAAGTACTAGGTTGAAGATTTTAATATAGAGAAAAAGGACCATGGTAATATGTACATGTAATTGGGACCCCCAATGAAAATTGGACATGCCAATGTGAGTTATGATTGTAGTCAAAGGCATAATAAGGTGTAAGGAACTTTTGTTATCCTAAAATACAAATTAAAACAATTAAGAAGACCCCTTGAAAGGGGTTCTTAGGGGCCTTGTGGAGGGCTCATATTTTGGTTAAGTTAGCCGGCAAAATCTCAAAAAAACATAGTAAAAATGTACTTTGGTTTATTACAAAAGCCACTCTCAATTTCTAAACTTGGAAGGCAGTTTTTGGAGGAGATTTAGGTTCTTAGAGTTGTGCCTTTGATGAGCACATGCCATTAGTTTTAGTAAAAATCTCAAAAAAAAAATCATAAAAAAAACTTTAGTGTATAGCAAAACTCACCACAAATTTCAAGAAAATAAATCCAAGTTTTGGCAAAGTAAGAGGCTTAATGTCTACTCCTCTAGTAGCATTAGAAGTTCTTGTACGTTTACAATTTTGTAACTTGCATATCTCACTTCCAACAAATACAAGCAAAATGACAAATGAAACCAGAGTGGTGAAAATGCAAAAAATGGATCGAAGGAGCTTCAACATGCAACATGTCATTGGCTGTAATGCAAAACCTAAAAAGCATGGTGGCTATCCTAATCTAAATACACGTCTAAGAACCAAATTTGAAAATGAGAGCCTATTATAACCGGCTATACCCTTGGGTTACTAAATCAAGAACCGGGGAAACTTATGTGAAACAATTAATAGTTGCTTGTTTTTAATAAAAGAAAGATGAAAAGCTATCATTTATTTTTCATAAGTAGTTCATTTCTTATTCTTCTAGCTATCAGGTGGTTATACAACTTGAAATACTAAAATTTAGGCGGTAATTCACTGACTTCACTCAGCTTATTTTACACTGAATGTCGGATCTCCTTGTACAGTCGGGTATTGGCTCTTTACAAACTGCCTATTTGGGCCAGTTTGATTTTTTTTAAAACATGTACTAAACTTGGTCCATTTTGGTAGGAAAAAATATCATTGCATTCTTATGCAATATAAAGCAAGTACACCAAATTTTAGTTTCAAAAAAATCAAAACTCCATTTTTGGTGTATTGTTTTGTAAGAAATTCATGGTTTTACATGATAATTTATTGAAAAATATTGGTGATGAATTTTTGAGATTTGATTTCATGGATATGTAGGAAACATCCATACGCACATCTTTCATGCTAAAAGAAGTCCCCTTAAGTACCAAAACTTTGAGCTACAAAAGATTCAATGAAACTTGTGATAGGTCCACATTTTGTAAAATACATATTTTCCTATGAAAATCAAATTTTGTTGTTTGACTCAAGTATTGTAACTAATTTTGTATCTCTAAACATCATATTTTTTTTAGTTGATGAAAATCTCGTTAAAAAATATATATATATATATGTTTTACAAAATGTGGGCCTATCACAAGTTTCATTGAATCTTTTGTAGCTCAAAGTTTTGGTACTTAAGGGGACTTCTTTTAGCATGAAAGATGTGCGTATGGATGTTTCCTACATATCCATGAAATCAAATCTCAAAAATTCATCACCAATATTTTTCAATAAATTATCATGTAAAACCATGAATTTCTTACAAAACAATACACCAAAAATGGAGTTTTGATTTTTTTGAAACTAAAATTTGGTGTACTTGCTTTATATTGCATAAGAATGCAATGATATTTTTTCCTACCAAAATGGACCAAATATAGTACATGTTTTAATAAAAAAATCAAATTGGCCCAAACTGGCAGTTTGTAAAGAGCCAATACCCGACTGTACATTGGGTCCATTGATGCACCTAGAACACAAAATATGTCCTGGCCCAAAGAGGATCCATTGAAATTTGTCTTTACAACACCTATAATACATGTTTAAGTTAAGGTTGTTTATGGTACATGGCTAGGAGGAAAAGCATGTTGTATAGCTTGCTTTCTAAACAATACAAAGTACAATGGTACACTAATCTTACAAACGGCCTATTTGAGCCATCCAACTTTTGGGTGAAGTGTGGAGTATAGTTGGTATGTTTTTGTTAATAAAATTATCATTGCATTCTTACGCAATCCCAATCAAGCATACCAAGTACAAGTGTAAAGTAAAACTTCATATGTGGTGAATACATGGTATTTCACCAAAAATAATTAGTGGTGAACTTTTTGAAACAAATGAAGGAGATATGTAGAGAACATCCATACCCACATCTTCCCTTCAACAAGCATATCCAAAAAAGTTTCATAATTCTTTCTACAAATATTTTAATATCTGAAGGACAATGTCCAAATTTTGTAAAAATTGATACTTTTTATTATAATTAGATTTTTTTGTTTACCCCTCATATCTACACTACTGAATGGAAGGCTTTCAACTCTATGCCCTTTTCTAGAACCTTTTAGAATTCTTTGGTGTAAGTTGAAGTATTAAAAGACGCCCTAGATATAGAACACCAAGTGCCATCCAACCATGTTCTTTTCCAAAATCTTATAGAACTTTTTGGTGGAAGTTGAAACAATAAAGAATGCCCCAAACATAAAACACCAAACACCCCCCAACTATGTGCTAAAAAATCAACAAAACACCAAGCGCTCCCAAGGAAATATTAAAGCATAGCATTGTCATATGTCATGAAGGCAATTACATGGTGCATCAAGGTTGGATATTGAACCAATTCCTAGATATTAATTTTTTGTATTGTACACTACACTAGGATCAAGTTCTAGACCAATTGATGTGATTCTATAGAGTTGAATGCTGCATTGCCCATACATGTCCAATTTGTGCAGAGTGTGTGCCTGCATACTAGTGGTATCTAATTTTGTACATTTGAGCACAATGCAACAATTACTTTGCCAAAATCTAATTAACTTGTATAAAGACATCTATTGTACAAAATTTAGGCATTGCCCTTCCAATATTGAATTATGTGTAGAAAGAATTATGAAACTTTTTTGGATATGCTTGTTGAAGGGAAAATGTGGGTATGGATGTTCTCTACATATTTCCTTAATCAAAATTTAAAAGTTCACCACCAATTGTTTTTGATAAAACATCATGTAAAACCATGAAATTTCACATTAAAAATTCACCACAAATGAAGTTTTGCTTTGATATGCTTGATTGGGAGTGAGTAAGGATGCAATGATAATTTCATTGACAAGAACATACCAATTACACTCCGCATTTCGCCAAAAAAAATTGAATGGCTCAAATAACCTGCGTTTGTAAGATAACCGGTTTGTAAAATTACTGTACCGACTGTACACTGAAATGTACTCCCTCTGTCCCATTATAAAGCTCCAAAAAACTTCTCCATGAGGGAGATTAACTGTATTTTTAGTCATTATGCTAATGACAAATGCATTCTAGACTCAATATACCACCAATCAAATATCTGCAAAATCTCAAGTTTTTATGTTGTCTTTTAGACACCCAAATTCCATGCAAAAAGTACCTTTTATGTGCATAGTCTGTGGAGGCTGCCGGCTCCTCATTATTTTAGTGTTTGTACTAATGACACGTGCGTTCTAGAATCAATATACCATCTACCAAATGTATGCAAAAGCTTCAGCTTTGATGTTGCCATTTGGGCACCCAAATTCCATGCAAAAAGTACCATATTTGTACATGTTGCTAGCTCCTCATTATTGATGATCTAAAGATTAGTAGCAACATTGGTACCTCATATGGGCAAGGCCAAGCTTGTTAGGAGAGGAATGCTCTTTAATTGCTTAACTTGCCCCCCATGAGATCATTGGACATGACAAACGCTTTCTCAACAATAGAAATTAACAAAAAGGAGCTTTTTAGTGGGACAAGAACTATGCCTAATTTGGAGCTTTATGTTGGGACAGAGGGAGTAGCTTTATATTAGGCAATGAGGAGTTGAGGTCATCAGAACTTTCAGCTATTGAACAAAAATTAAGCACAAATTCCTCAAGAACTCGTTAAACTAAGTGTATAAGGTAGGTGCACCCATAAGCGTGGAAATAAGGGTTTTGGAGTTGGTAAAACAATTGACTAACTTTGAAAAAAATATTGTATTAGGAAGTGGAATCCAAAAATATTGGCATCAATTTCAAGGTTCCAGTTGCAAGCATTTGTTCACAAAGATATTTCAAAGTCCAAAATCATTGAAATTGTAGGAACTATATGTAAGAGATGCTAAAAATAAGACTTGTTGGTTCTTAAATAGTGAGATGGGTACTCAAAATCGTCTTGCAAGTCACCCACATTCATCACTTTGTCACTCATAACTATCACTTAATTACCCATAACCATATGATTTATGTTTGTTAGTCCGTGACGATGTCAGGTAACGCCCATGAGGATATGACAAGGATGGGTGCGCCTACCTCAATGAAGGCCTTTTTTGTTGTATCTCAAGAACTTCAGGCCAAAAACTTGAGACAACAACTACAAGCCTTCAAAATTTTGTAAGAGAAAGAAATGAAAAAAGAGACCAAGTAGAGCAATTAAAACGAGTATTAAAATATCTAAATCAAAATAGTTCTATTTCAATGGAATTTAACAAATGCCTTTTAAGGATTATAAATTGGCCTTCTACTGTTGTTGGACCCAATTTTTGGCACAAGGCCTGGCGTACCAAATCTTGTCAGAATCTTGTCATTTAACCCCTAAAGAACCAAGCAAGGTTTTCATAAAAAAACTCTTCAAAACTGTCATTTTTAGAGCATCAATCAAATTTGAAAACAAAAAAAAATTTATGCATATGTGACCATAGGGTCTTTTAGAAGAATAATTTTAGAAGATGCGAAAAAAATTTCAGATTTTTTCACCTTGTGGATTGGAAATTAGAATGGTTTGAATATTCAAAAACATCTTGTGAAAAATCGGGCAGCTACCCTTCAGAAGGTGAAATTCCTAAGGAAAAAAGGCCATGTGGGTGGTGCTTCTCTAAATTCCTTATTCCACCTAAGTAAAATAAATGTCAAAAAAGTTTCAAATCATTTGGAGTTGTATAATATATGGAAAAAAATTAGTAAGTAAAAAGAAGTAGAGAATGATTCAAAACACTAAGTTGTTAAGAATTTAAGTATGGAAATGAAAAATGCCATTCCCAATGGCCAGAATGTTGTCATAAACAATATTTTTCCTTTGGTTTTGTGTTTTTTTCCAAAATGTTGAAAATTGAGTAAAATAAAGGACTTCAAAGTTTATTTTGGAGTAGAGAATCCATAACTGCCCATAAACAAAAAATCCTCATAACTTTCATTTCATTAATCCAAACCAAATGATTCAAAGCTTCCTACATTCACATGAATCTCCTAAACCAATTTTAAAAATTTGTTTTTGAAAAAAGTAATTTTTAAAAATCTGCCCAAGCTACCCCTCAAACGTAAAAAACAACAAATTAGGCCATAAATTTTCACTTATAATTTCAAATGTCATGAAATATAGTGCTTGTGAAAGATAAACCTTGTCCCCAGATTCCATTAAAATTTCAGCCTAAAATATGAAAGCTCCAATCACAGGTACCTGCCCAAAATTGCTATGTTCCTAAAAAAGGGGGTATGGTCCTTTAGGGGTTAAGCGTGGAATTTGGGCCTAATCTCAGAAATTGAACCAAGGAAAGACAACGAGAGAGGATTGGGGCCTAATTGCGTTCCCAAAACCAACCACAACAAAGTTGTTTAGTGAGTACTTTACACTAAATATAGTAAAGTAGGCGGCTTTAAAAGCATTAGGTCATTTTGAACGGACTATGTAAGGTCACAAAAAAAGTGAACAAGGTTTTTAAATGGGTCACATTTTTTTATGTTTAAAAATTGTACTTGTGCTTACATTGTTTTAGAACCTCAAGAAAGTGACATGAGCTATCATTAAGTGTGCTTATTGGTCATGATTGCGTTGAGTTTTGTTTTTCAATAAAACGTAGATATATGTCATACTAAAATAAATGAAACATGTTCTCAATCACGGTTTGAGAATTGAAATATGGAATGGGTGCTTACACACTTTAAGAGTCTTATTGGAGCATTCTTGGCTTTGTAGTGGTTGCTTTTAGGACTCATGAGCTCCATTTACAAGCTCCTTTGCATCATGAATGCTACCACCTATGATCAAGAATAGATACATATGCACCTTTTGCTTTGATAAATTGTAGTTAATTCATACCAACTCAGAAAAGTTCAATTTAACCCCTAAAGGACCAATTGTCCCCTTAGAGGACAAATGGATTTTGGGCATGTACCTATAATTAATCTACTTTTTGTAATTTTTTGAAACTTTTATTTTAGGTGGGGAATTCAAAGATCTACGTGGCCATCTAATTCTTTCTTTATTCCAACATTTATTGAAGAAGTTATGCATAAATTTTTGAAAAACGGGAAGGGTAGGCAGCCCAAAAAAAAACATCAAAATTGTACATTTTTAAAATAAAAATCAGAAATTGGTTTTTTAGATTTATACAAATGTGGAAATCTTTGAATCATTCAATTATGATTGATGAGATGAAAGTTATGAGAAGTTTTAGTTTGCGGGGTATGGAACTCCCAAATCTCCATTCTTTTTGCCTCTTGTAAAATTTGTTACTTTACCTTTTTGAGCTCTTTGGGGTTTTTTTTTTACTTTTTTTTTCCCAAGTCATAGTAGACTAAGATTCCTTGGATTTTACCATTTGGATCAAAGTAATTCAGATTTTTCAATTTTACGTAAATCCTCCAATTTTGCCTAAAGCATTTACAAATTTCATGGCCTTATTCCATTGTAGGATTTTACAAAGTATGATTCACATCTCCAATTGATTTGAAAATTCTCCCACATTTACCTAATGTGGTCTTCTACATGGGAAAAATAAACCTCAACTTTGCATAGAGCAATTTTTTTGATATAGGAGTGGTCAAAGGCTTCTGAAATTTTTGGGCAGCAAGGAGAAAAACTTTGTTTTTCACTTCAGATGTCAATATCTCACTCCTATACTTCTAGAATGAGCTGAAATTTTTTCCTACAAGTACCTTCCATAGTCAAGGCAAGATCTTACGGTTGAATTTTCAAAAAAACTTTTTTCCTACCTTTCTACTCATTCCCCCAAAAGTGGCAATTTTCAGTGATTTTCAAAGAAAAAAGGGCTTGGTCCTTTAGAGGTTAAATGGCCATAGAATTGTTTTTCTTTGACTTTCCACCAAAAATATATCTAGGTTGCTAATCTTTATTTTAGTACAAATGTCATCTTTCCCTTAGATGGTTGGTTTACAAGCCAACTACCTTAATGCATTTACCCTACTTGGAGGTGCATACAACTCTCTTACAGCCTAGACAACATTAAATTGTTTTTCTACACTAAATAGTGCATTTACCATACTTGAAGGTGCATACAACTCTTTTACGGCCTAGACAACATTAACCCCTAATTGCCAAGGAGGATGTTTTTTGTCCTCCGGCTAAAATAAAACCTTCTATATGATAGATAAAAGTTGATTTTCATTTGATTTTTTTTCAAAAGTGATAATAAACACATGGTTCATCACGGAAGGTAATTATTTACCTCATTAGATGCACTCATAATTTTTGGTAACCCAAATTGTGAGAAGATTCAAAGACATGGTCTTAAATCCCAAGTTACCCTTATTGCAATTTTCATGAGGGCACCATTAATATTGTAATTGTTGGGCACTTTCAACCTTTCAAGACACTCTACACCAATGTAGCAAGGCCAATCACAAGGGTGAATAAAAAAAACTGCATTGTTGTTGCCAAGTAATTATTATTTAAAAATTGCTTATTGGAGTAATTATTGATGAAAATTAATCTAATATCAGTAAGTTTTTAACCCCCAAAGGACCAACTGTCCCCTTGGGGGACAAATGGACCTTGGGTATATACCTATGACTAAACTAGTTTTTATAAATTTTTGAAACTTTTGGTGTTGGTGGGGAATTCAAAGATGATAGATAAAAGTTGATTTTCATTTGATTTTTTTTCAAAAGTGATAATAAACACATGGTTCATCACGGAAGGTAATTATTTACCTCATTAGATGCACTCATAATTTCTGGTAACCCAAATTGTGAGAAGATTCAAAGACATGGTCTTAAGTCCCAAGTTACCCTTATTGCAATTTTCATGAGGGCACCATTAATATTGTAATTGTTGGGCACTTTCAACCTTTCAAGACACTCTACACCAATGTAGCAAGGCCAATCACAAGGGTGAATAAAAAAAACTGCATTGTTGTTGCCAAGTAATTATTATTTAAAAATTGCTTATTGGAGTAATTATTGATGAAAATTAATCTAATATCAGTAAGTTTTTAACCCCCAAAGGACCAACTGTCCCCTTGGGGGACAAATGGACCTTGGGTATATACCTATGACTAAACTAGTTTTTATAAATTTTTGAAACTTTTGGTGTTGGTGGGGAATTCAAAGATGTACGTGCACATCTAATTTTTTCTTCATTCTAACATTTATTGAAGAAGTTATGCATGAATTTTTGAACAACAAGGGAGGGCAAGTAGTCCAAGCAGCCCAAAAAACTTCTTAAAAAATTCCATTTAAAAAAAGTAGAAATTTGAAATTGATTCTTTAAATTTTTATATATGCAGAAAGCTTTTAATTATTCAATTTTGATTGATGAGTGAGAAGTTTTAGTTTGGGGGCAAGTATTGTACTTCCAAACCTCCATTCTTTTTTACCCTTGTTAAATTTGGTGCTTCAATTTTTTTTTGACTTTTTTTTCCCAATTTATATTAGACTAAGATTCCTTGGTTTTCATCCTTTGGATCAGAGTAACTAATATTTCTCAATTTTACATAAATCCTCCAATCTTGCCTAGTGTATATGCAAATTTCATGGCCTTACAACATTGCAATATTTTACAAAGTATGGTCCACACCTCCGATTCATTTGAAAATTCCCCCACTTATACCTAACTTGGTCTTCAACATGGAAAAACATAAGGGAAATGATATGTACACACTAGGGAGTTGATATTTGCATACCCCCTGGAAGGTAAATTATAGGTTTTTACCATCAAAAAAAAAGATAAAAATGTTCATTGGGTGTTGTTCAATTGCAACCTTTTTTACGGTTCTGAAGTAAACCATGGTCTCTAAGTCCAAATTTGAATCCAAAATTCACAAATTCAAATTTTTGATGGTAGAAACCTATAATTTACCTCCAAGGGGGGTGTGCACATATCAACCCCCCAATGTGCATATATCAATTCCCAAAAATAAACCTCAAGTTTGCATAGAGCAACTTTTGAGATATTGAAGCAATCAAAGGTTTTTGAAATTTTGGGGCAGCACGGAAATATTTTTTGTTTTTTTGCAATTTGGATGTCAATGTCTCACTCCTCTATATCTAGAATGAGCTGATTTTTTTTTCCACAAGTACCTCCCATAGTCTAGGGCAAGATCCTACAAATGAATTTTCAAAAAAACTTTTTTTCCTACCTTTGCACTCATTCTCCCAAAAGTGACAGTTTTCAGTGATATTCATAGAAAAATGGGCTTGGTTCTTTAGGGGTTGTAAGATGTCAAGAAATTAGTGTGGGTCATTGTAAATGCACTATTTATTTTAGTCATCTATGATTAAAGTATTTTTGTTGCCCAAAAGAAGTACGATACGGCTTTAACCCCTCCTAAAGGACCAAGGGTGTTTTTTGAGAAAAAATCTCAGAAATTGCCAACATTTAGTGCATTGCCCAGAATCAAAAATCAAAACTTTTTTTCTCAATTTCAACTGCACAAAAGTTTGTAAAACCAATAAATCAACATGTGCCAAAAATTTCAGCCCATTTGATTTTGCGGATTGTAAGATTATAACGTTTGGAGTGAGAAAAACAACTTTTTTTCATTCCTGCAAAACAAGGTCAACAAGCTTTGAGCTTTCCTAGAGTAAAATTTTTACTCTACACAAATTTGAGCTTTTTGACCATTCACAAGTATATGATGTTAGGTTCACTCATGAAAATTTTCAAATGCAAATATAGAGTTTAGTTTATTCTAAATCACCCTCCCATGCAAGGAGGTTTAGTGAATTGGCAATACATTAGTCATTCTTTCATGATTTCTTGTGCAATGTGGAAGTCTTTTATTTGAAGTCTGAATGGTGAAAAGCTAGAGACAAACATTTGGAATATGTGAAAAAAAGTTTCAAAGAGCTTTGGATTTTTAGATTGAAAGATAATAGGGCTTGAAGTTAGAGGAATTTTTTAATCTTGAAGCTGCCCTGAACATAGTTAACAAAGTTTGACTCTCTTTAGAATGTGATGTAAGTCCTCAATTTGTTTAATTTTTTGACAATTGTACACCATGTTTTTTTAGTTACATACTTGCCAAATTTCAAAAGTTGATGAGAGTTTTAGCATAAGATTCTCCAAAAATGCTCAAACTGCTCGAATTGCCCAATTTCTTTTGGAAAACACAACTTTTGAACAAGACATATGATTGGGGAAACAATAGATTTCCACTTGAAGGATACATATTTGCACCTTGTGTAACAATTTTGAAAACATCCAATAAAAATTAACTCCATATGAACCTACCCCAAGTTCTCAAGTGACTGTCGAACAGCCACTTGGTCCTTTAGGGGTTAATTGGAAACGTATTCCCGGTCGATTACGTAAAGGATGCACATATCCTAAAAGTTGAAGGACATGAACAATCCAACCCGGGTTCCTGTCCATTAGAAAATTATAGCAGCACCCAACAACTTCTTAAAAAAAGAGACTGGTCTCACGTTGAAAGTCTTCTCCAGATGGAAACAGATGCTGAGTTCGCCGCAAAAGAAGACATTAGTGAAGCCTCAATTCAAAAGGTTGGACTGCTGGCATCAGACCACAACGAAAAAGCAACAGTGGCCGTTCCACAAAAGCCCACGTGGATGGCAGTATTTCCCTTGCCGTTCGTTTTCACCAAAAAAAATCAGGTTGTCTCATACCCGCCGTTTATTAAACACAAACGTGAAAAGCTAAGTGCACTGTTTCAGACCTGGGCCGCCACTTCAACACAAACAAGAGCACAAAAAGTCAAAAAGTCCAGCAAAATTTTCAAAAGGAGCCATATGACGCTGCTAATCAACTACGGTCAGCAGGGAAAAAAAGACAGATTCACTCGAATACCAACCAGCTCGATACAACTCTCGAGTCTCAGAATTGACTGCAGTAGATAATGTTACAAAACTTCCAGCAAGCACATCTCCTGTGGGATAATGCTGCTACGCATCATACCAGACCTACGAGTGCACATCCGTCAGGGATACTTAAGGTCTGTAAAAGTGTAGATGACACCATAAACCAAACTCGCACTACAAGTTTTGTGCTGCAGTTGAAGAAAGGCTACATCAATCTCTAATCCCCCATAAAAATATTTCAACTTCCGTAACCCCCGAACGATACGTGCCACCGGAGTAAGAAATCTGGCTACCTCTTTCCTGTTGAGCAATTTCCCACCCTTGTTTGGGAGTTCTTGTAGCATACATCTCACTTAAATCCACATGTAACTAACACCAGGTAACCCCGAGCTTGGTTCAGAAGGGAACCAAAACAGGAAGCAAGCAAAATGGTTCTGTAACTTCTGAGGAATGTGATGGTTTCGATCACCTAAAGCCGCCAAAATGCTCCCACCAACATGCTGCACATGCTCTTCATTCATATGGCAGCACCTGTGATAACGCAAAATGACGAACGGTAGCGTCAACGCCTTCACCCAACACAGCTTCTAGAGATGGATGAGCGCTGCAAAGGGCACTCGTGAAAGCAAGTATTTGGAGTCAAGAACCCCATACATACCCTTCATTGCCACCAGCAGCTCGGGATGTTGTAAAGCCTCGGACACGCTGTAACGGCCTGTTCAGTACTGAGGTTCACATATTCATCTTTAGTCCTCAAGATTCACAATGCTTACAAGCAAGTGATGGATCTCCGGGATCCAAAGTTTTGGCAGCTCCAAAGTTGTTCCTCCTCATGAGCTATGATGTCCATGATAGTGCTCATGATCACGACAGGCTTCTGACAACTCCCCTCAGCAAATCCAATATCCTATTTAATCATCACCAGCGAAAGACGATCTGAAGGAATGAGCAGAAAAAAATACCGGAGAAGATAGAGTCTCCTCATACCCTGTACCCACCCTTGGCATCCACTGCTCTAAAGGTAAATTCTTATCACACCAGGTCCATCATCGTGTGGGTAAACCTAGAAACCACCGATCATTATTCAAATCCGCGGAGGCACCACCACCCCGTGAACACCATGTTCTCGACCAACCCTAAATATGATCGAAAACAACGATCGGCTGTAACTAAAACTCTTAGAGAAGCAACAGGATTCCCAACCTAAAGGTAAAATCTGTACAGGTACAAAATGTCACCACATCCCACTCCCGGATCCTAAGGGAGACATCGTGTACCATTGCCCTGCTAAGTAGTCCTTGGCTGTGAGCCTTCATGGTACAGAGCTGCTGACTGTGGGTCAATACATTGCAAAATGATCAAAGAAAATCAATCAGTCTTCTACCTGGAGCTCATAGGGAAGTTTGGAGGATTGAGAGAGCCGTCTCTAAACAACCGCATACTCAAACTGTTGAAACGATCCCGCGAGTACTGCCGTGACGCTTTCCTCCAGTCCGTCCCTCGTCGCATCATGACCGCAAATTCCTCGTAACTGATCCGACCGTCCTTGTCGGTATCGATTTCCGAAAGAATGCCCTCCGCAACATCCGTCTCGCTTGGGGAGCTATTTAGGGAATCTCGCACGGCTTCTCGTAACTCCATTCTCTCGATGTAGCCGCTACCGTCCAAGTCGAAGTAGTCGAACGCCTTGCGTAGGTGTTCATCGTCGTCCAGACGCTGCAAATGGATGTTGGCAGCCACAAACTCTCCGTAATCAAGCGTCCCATTCCCATCCACATCTGACGCTTCCATCAGCATGCGCACTTCGTGCTCTGTCAGTTGCGACCCTATCTCAATCAGCCCGACTTTCAGTTTCTCAAAAGAGATTGCTCCTGTTTTGTCAGTATCCAGTTTCTCGAACATCTCCTTCAGCCCGTCGATCTCTTCCCCACCAAGGTGCTCCGCTATCACCTGCAACGCTCTCTTCTTCAGCTTGTTCATCGCCGTGAACTGCTTCAACCGCGACCGAACCGCGTCCAGCGGCACGTTCGGGTTCTTCCTAGCATTTTGCAGCCACGGGTGGTCCAACACTTGCTGCGCATTGTACCGCGCTTTCGGATCCGGCTCCAGCATGTGCCGCACCAATGACTTCGCCGAGTCCGAGACTTTCGTCCATGGTTCTCTCTTGAAGTCCAGTATTCCCCTTAAAATCGCCTGCGCCACCCCTTGCTCCGTCTCCGCCCAGAAAGGCGGCACCCCGCACAGCAGGATGTACAAGATCACCCCCGCGCTCCACACGTCCACCTCCGGTCCATAGTTCCGCTTCAACACCTCCGGCGCCATGTAATAAGGGCTTCCCACGATCTCAGAAAACTTCTCCCCCGGCTTGAAGAACACCGACAACCCGAAGTCGATGGCCTTCAACGGCGAGTTCTCGTTCTTGTTCGCGAACAAGAAGTTCTCCGGCTTCAGGTCGCGGTGCATCACGCCCTGTCGGTGGCACGTTTGCACGACCTCCACGATCGTCCGGGTCACCTGCGCTGCGCCTCGCTCCGTGTAATGACCCCGGGCAATGATGCGATCGAAAAGCTCCCCGCCCTCGCAAAGCTCCATCGCCAAATGCACCGCGCTGTCGTCCTCATACGCCCCCTTCAGCGTCACTATATGCGGATGCTCCGGCAAGTGCTTCATAATGTCGACTTCTCGCCGCACATCCTCCACATCCACGGCGGTCCGCAACTTCTTCTTCGAGATTGACTTACACGCGTAAACCTCCTCGGTTTCCTTGTCCGTGCACAGATACGTGATGCCGAACTCTCCCCGCCCGAGCTCCCTGCCTAACACATACTTGTCCAATATCCGCGCTTTTGGCTGGTTCTTCAAAATTTGCGCAACGCCCCCCTGATACCCATCGTTCGCAAATGGATTCTGCCTCTTCTCCTTCCTCGACTTCTTCGTCGAAGACCCTACGCAACAGTTCCCCATCTCGCCCCCCCTGTCTACCAACCCCTCCTCAATCTCATCAAATCCAAGCTCCTTCCTCTGCAGGAGCTCCACACTCTCAATTTTACTGCTACAAACAGAAACATCCACCCCTTGCACCACGCAACACTAAGCTTTACAACATTCACCCTAATCTCTCCAAACAACCTCAAAAGTGCCCGCAAACTACCAAAGGAAACAATCTGAAAACAATTGACGCATACTACACCGATCGAATGCGCTTCACCTTCACTGTACAAGCAACCTGAACCAAAATCTGTGACAGAAACCGAGGAACTCGAAGAGTGGAGAGCCGGTTGCGGTCTCTCCGTCTCCGTTTTCCGAAAGTGGTCTCTGCTCTCTGTGTACTGCTGTTCCTGCCCCCCTTCACAAGGCCTCTCTAGGTTTTGGATGGATGAGAGAACTGGATGGATCGTAGATGAAACTGTTCATCCCTCTCTTGGTGGAGGATGCGAGGACGATGGGTAGCTGGGCTATGAGCATGACTTCATTGTACGGGACTTGCACATGAAATCAGTATGAGCTCCAATGGAAATAGGTTTTTTCATTTTTATTTCTCTCACATTTCCTCTTTTTTTCTTTATTTTGCCATTGGGAAAAGAGACAGTATTCCACACCTGCTAAGGTATGTACACCCGTAAGCGTCAAAGTAAGGGTTTTGAACATGATGAGTATCAACAAGCAGCCAGCAAATTATAGGATTTTATTAGGAACAGAAAAATAATAAGTTTGCACTTTCAAATATATTATTTGGATATTGTGAGAATAAGTTGTGAATTTTTAAAGAGCAAATTGCCATTGCACTCATAACCACTTTCGAGATTTCATGTTCACATGTTGTACATCCTTGTCATTACATCTATTCACTTCCACAATTTTTTCCAAGATTTCAAAGGTGACGGTTATGAGGACACTGACGCTTATGGGTCTACATACCTTATGTAAGGAAGTTTCAATAGCAGCTAAGGTAGTGTGCTCATAAACCGTCCATCTAAAGGATGAAATTGAATTTTGGAGAGGTGAAACTTCTTGAACTATTTTTCAGTAAATTTTCCTTGAAAGTCAAGAAGAATTGACATCTAACTGAAGTTGTTTCATATTTTTTGGAGCTTTGTGGAGTTAGTTATGAAGTTTTGAAGTGAAAAGGCCATAGGTCTCTAAAATTGCCCACCTCCTCAAATATACATCACTTGTACATTGTTGAAAGGCTATGAAAAACAACATGTATCAGTAGAGTACATTTGGTGAGGTGAGCCGTTTTAGAACCTGAGTGGAATATGAGCAGACTACCTTACCACTACATCCAAGACATATAATTAATTGTGAACATTGCTTGAACAAAATCCTTTGCATTTTTGGTTGCCCTTATACATTGTGAATATAACATTAGAAATTGCAAAGTGGTGTCACGTTGCATAACGCCATTCTTGATAACTTAATAAAAAGGACATGTGACATTATTTTCTTCAAGCAACGTTGATGCACGCTAAGGCCTCATGCACAAGCAATCTGAAATTTGAGCCACTAATTCCTCAAACTTCATCCTTGTTCTTAGTGTCTTAAACATGAGAATGCCCTTGAGTGAGGCCCTTATCTTACAATTTTTTTTATACTTAGAGCATCATCTTCAAATTCCATTCACTATAAGAAAACCATGATTGAATGTATAAAAACTTGACAAAAATTATGACCTAACCTACTATATACTGTAAATTAAGTCACAATCTTTGTCAACTTTTTGTAAATTTGACCATGATTTTTTTGTAGTGATTAAACTTGCTGCTTTTGTTAAAAATTTACACAAAAACAGTACTAAATATTGATTTTTTGAAATATTTTGGTCAAACATGAAGTTAGTTTACAGTAGCAAATGTGCTAAAACCAGTGCTGTTGACCATATGAATACAAAGAAACAGGACAACAGTTTTCGATATCCATGTAGAAACTTGTTTTTTTAGTGGATACATTGGTTATAAGCACCCCTGTTAGCCACTTCTGTAATTAAGGTAGAATTTATTGATAAGAAAACGAATCAATTAATTCATAGATTGAACTTGGCTGAAGGAATAATATGTGATTTGTAGCAAATCAAGGTATCTTTAAGTGGGAATATGCCAAATTTGCCTTCAAATTGGAGGAATATTTGATGTCAAAGTTTACTTGAATTGAGCAACGTTAATTGATCTTAAGATCACTCGTAGATCAAGCATTTTACCTGTTTGAATGAACACGATGAACATACAAAATGGTGGTTTCATGTAATAATGACACGTGTTTAATAACTTCTATCACTTTGGCAATTTTTTCTTCTTTCCTTTGACCTCCATGTTTACATTGTACATGCCAATATTTAAACAAATTCAATGATGGGTGCTCATACATTATAGAATTTTGCTCCATTGTAAAAGCATGGATCCTAACAATAAGTGAAATAGTTTTTCCATTTGAGTATATGTATTTTTACCTTTTGTTTGATTGCAAGCAATTGGCAGATGATGAAGTAAGAAAAAACAGTTACAATCAATAATATTTTAAGGGATAAATGAAAAAAGTAGTTTTGGAAATAGTTTCATGGTATAAATACCATTGATAACTATAAAAGTAGCATTGATAATTTCTATGTGATCACACGAGAAGAAAATTGGTATTTTTATGAATAGGTTTTAAGAAAAATAAAGTTTTCCAATTTAATGTGTTTGGGCAATCCAACTTCTTTGCATGCATGCAAATTAAACAATAATGAAATATGCAATCTCTATACCAGTGTATGAATATTTGAAACCCTGTATAGTTTGAGATTTTAAATTGTGGTTATTATATTTTCTTAGAAAACTTACAACTTAAAATCCATTTGGTTTTGTTCTGATACTTTTTAACAACCAACGCTCAATACCGAACCCATTCTTTATTGATGTCATGGATGAATTAGCCAAACCTGCCCAAACTGTGCATTTTACATGTTTGATATTTACATTCTTACTACTTTAATTTTTTGTGATGCTAATAAGGATTTCATACTTGATAAGACATTAACAATTTCGGATTTATTCTTCAAATAACATGGATTGGAGGAAGAAATGAGCAACGTTTTGTTAGATTATTTTTAATAGTTGGAGGGTGATAAAGATTGAAATGTATTATGAATGTATGGTTAACCCATTTACAGTAATTCTTACTCTTTGCTTAAGTGACCGAGTGGAAAGAAAATTCAAAATTGTGCCTTTCCACCCAATACTTTGTTACCATGACATTAAATCTGTGGAGCTTTCAATAAAAGATTGCTATCATTATATGAGTACTTCTAAACTAGAATAAAGTTGTAGAGATGGTTTTTCTGAAACAAAATTGTCCAGAACACAAAGGCTAAACCAAAAGAGCCTACTAAACCATCAAAGAAAAATACAAATGTTGTACAAAATATTACAAAAAAATAAGTGACAAACTTATTGTGAAATTATTTCTGAAAAGGAAAGCCCCTCACCAAAAAACCAACCAGGGAATATCTAAAAAGGAAATCCTAAACTTTCAAACCTCAATTATTCACCTCGAACGTGATGATAAAGTTGTTTAACCCTTGAGCACCCCCCATTGCCCCAAATCTAGTATCTCCATATTTAACAATTCGTTATCTTTGAAGGTAGTTTACCATATTTTTCATACATATGTGGAGTTGTGGACTTTAAGCCTCATGCAATATCAATGGTTAACTTTTCTAAATGTTGTTTTTGAACTTGCGGTGCCAAATTGTTTGCAATGAGGTTCAACATGACACGAATTTGAATTGGGGGCTTAGAGTTAACTACAAATTTATTCTATGGAGCATATTGAAAAAAACATTAGTGGCTCTTTTAAAGGGTATTCTTAGGCTATTTAAAAGTTGTATTGCACTTTTTCAAAACAATCCTTTGCTCTTTGTACCTAAAGAGGTTATATTTTTTCATCAAAGAGAATCATTTACAACAAATGCATGCTGGATGGAAAAGTATTTAGTTTTAGCTAATAATTGTCAAGAAAAAGGATGTTTACTAAGAGCATCCTCTGTTAAGCTGGGTTAATAGGCTTCTACCGGCACTTTCACGAAGGGGTCTAGTTCTTTAACAGTACACGCGATCCAATGCATCCGGCATGTTCCTCGTCAAGATGGAGGGGTCACCAAAAACTTGGCCACGCTTGCTAGTTTTAGCATTCTTTGTGAGGCCGTCAAATTGATGTTTACGCTACTTGTCATAGCGTTTACATGTCTAGACACTAGTTTTCACAAAAGAATCTAATATTTCACATTGATTGTGTTCTAGATTTAGTCAGAGCATTCTAGCTGCTGAGTCTATGTTGTGTTACTCCGGTTGCTGTTTTGCCCGCCTTTGGTGAAAGCCCCGCAATGGAGCTCTCTACGTACTTGCATGGGGGTCGTTGCCGGGTATGGACTGAGGATGCCCTAAGAGCATCTCCTGCAGCACGCTTTGCAAGACCTGGAAAAATGAGATTTTGCGATGAGAATGACACAAATCTGGAAGGCTAAGGGTTGAAGTTCTCTTGTAGATCTGAAGGTTTCAAGGCTTGCACCTGTGTTACAACAAATTGCACAAGTACACTTGGCTATGGATTGGAGTTGTGCGTGAACAGTGCTTGGGAGGGATCGTGAAGGGGGCTTGGAGAAAGTTGGAATTTGACGGAAAGGAGCTTTCACCACGAAGGCCTCGTGCCTATACAAGGACGCTTCCAATGGTGTTGGGGACTTAAAATGCAAAAGCTATTATAGCTAAGGAGCGCGGGGTTGTTTTAACCCCTAAAAGACCAAACCTTTTTTTCTGCAAAAAACACAAAAAACTGCCACTTTTGAGGAAGCAAGTACAATGGTAAGAAAACAAGTTTTTTACAAGAATTCAACCATAAGGTCTTATAGTAGACTACAAGAGGTACTCATGGTAAAAAAATCAGCTCAATCTACACAAAAATGAGTGAGATATTTACATCTGAATTGCGGAAAAAAAGTGTTTTTTGCTGCTGCCCAGAAAATTTAGAAAGCTTTCACCACTCTTAAATCAAAAAAATCACTCTACACAAAGTTGAGGTTTATTTTTCCCGTGTAGGAGACCAAGTTAGGTATGTGTGGGAGAATTTTCAAATCAATGGGAACTATACAACACATGGGAAAAAATAGTAAGTAAAAAGAAGTAGAGAATGAGTCAAAACACTAAATTGTTAAGAATTTAATTATTAAAATGAAAAATGCAAATCCCAATGGTTATAGTGTTGTGATAAACAATCTACATCCTTTGGTTTTGTATTTTTTCCAAAATATTAAAAATTGTGGGAAATAAAGGACCTCAAAGTTTATTTTAGAGTAGAGAATCCATAACTGCCCACAAACTAAAACATCTCATAACTTTCATCTCATCTATCAAAATTGAATGATTCAAAACTCCCCACGTCTATGTAAGTCTAAAGAACCTATTTCAGATTTTCATTTGAAAAAAATGAAAATTTTAAAGAAATTTTTGGCTGCCCTGGGAGTAGCATTTTGTAGATGTTCTTGCATAACTTCTTCAATAAATGTCAAAATGAAGAAAAAATTAGATACCCAAGTAGATCTTTGAATTCCCCACCTTCAATAAAAGTTTTAGAAAATCACGCAAAGTAGTTTAGCCATAGGTACATGCTTGAAATCCCATTTGTCCCCCAAGGGGATTTTGGTCCTTTAGGGGTTAACATGCTGCATGAGATGCTCTAATATACTACATTGGTGTAAGGTAGGAACACCCATAAGCGTCAGTGTCCCCATAACCGTCACCTCTGAAATCTTGAAAATATGTGGAAGTGAATAGATGTAATGACAAGGATGTACAACATGTGAACATGAATTCTTAAAAGTGATTATGGATGCAATGGCATTTTGCTCTTTTAAAATTCACAACTTATTCTCAGTGCATCCAAATAATACATTCAAAATTGCAAACTCATTTTTTTCTGTTCCTAATAGGACCCTATAATTTGCTAGTTGTTTATTAATATTCATCATGTTCAAAACCCTTAGTTTGACGTTTATGGGTGCTCCTACCTTATGAGCTGATCGCTATCCAAGTTCTTCTGAAGTGAACTAGAAAATTACAAACCTCAGGTGTCCAGTTGTGTGATGACACGACTACCCCTCAATCATAAGGAGATGAGTTAAATATAGATTATTTGCAAGAGAATGGCCGGGAGCCCGGGATAGAACGTTGGAGTGTTGGACGTGTGAAAATGGAGTTATCACAAGTTGGCAGAAAAGGAGGCCCCTTCAATTGCCTTTAATACTGAGAGCCGCCGAAGTTTATGGGGCCCGCAATTCTAGAAGCATGATTAGCCAGGCATTCAGCATTCATGCTGACCAACTGCATAACATTGTTAACAGGTCGGCTTCTTTCCTCGCATGGGGAGGCATATTTCTCCCCAGACACCTGGGGTCCTTCAGTTATATTCTGAGCATTGTGATTTGTTGCGTTGTTTTGTAGTGCTAGGGCTCCTGGTTGTCCGGGAGCAAAATGGAACTCTCGAGCACTGGTGAACAATGTGTAGTAAGTAACTCAACTGAGAGTCGCTGCCTGCTTGGCACTGGCAAGCTATCTTTCTAAGAGTTTTTTTTTTTTGTTTTCTCATTGGTAAGTTAGAGCGTCCAGCACACAAGGTTTTTTTTGGTCAGTTATATGTTGAGGTTAACCCCTCAAGGCCCACATATTTTCTCGAGTATCTCAAAATATGTTCTTGGATGAACAAAATGTCAACATTTTGATAAGTTGCATTAATTTTTTAAAATTCTAATCATACAAATTCAAACTAGATATGTTAGAGATCACATAGGAAAAGAAAACACAACAATATCACTTATGGATTGAAAAATTATAACATTTGATCAAGAGGACGTTAAAACTCTAAAAGTGATTTGAAATCTTTCAATCCTCTGATCACATCTCAATTTTAAAATTGAGTATACCAAAAAAATACGAGTATGTAAAGTACAACATGTGTAACCCTAATCAATTTACGGCTTTTTAAAATCTATTCTACAACTTTTTTTAATTAAGTTTCTAATGTGATTATTTCTCCAAGTTCTAGTGTACTTTAGGCTCATTTCCAAGAGCTCTCAACACTAGAAAGTGAAGATTTGCAATGGACACCCTTGCGCAAAATCTTAAATAGAAAAATCATAATTCGTCATTTTCAAGATCAGAACTTGGATACTGAAACAAGACTTCAATGAGAACTTTTAAAAATAACAAATTGTAATTAATCATGAAGAAAATTTAGGCATCCCAAATTACAAACAAGGCGGGACAGTTTTGGTCCCCTTGGGCCTTGAGGGGTTAACCAATCTGCAATTCCGCACCCCATTATGGATGCAGGTAATGAAATTTTAGTTAAAATTGGAAAGTATGAATGATACGTGCACGATTTTCCAATTTTTTACTATTATAAGCTACTTTCATCCAAAATCTAGCAAATTACGTGTTTGCCTATGTAGGGATTTGGCAATTTAATCTACTTGTTCACTTGAAAGTTTTAATGTAATGATTGCCAAAGGCATTTTGAGGTAAGATTTAGGCAAAATTTGCCAAGAATAAAACCCTACTTGCACCCAAAGATTCAAGCAAGTAAGAAAAAATTGGCTAAAATTGGAAAGAGTGAACAACATGTACATGTTCATCCAATAAGTTTACTAATATTAGATACTATCATCCAAAATCTTGCACACCAAATATCTGCATGGAGAGTGATTTGGTAGTTTCATCCACTTTTGATTTAAGGTAAGAGGCTCATGAATGGATCATCTAAGGGCTGAAACTAGATTTTGGAAGGTGAAACTTCTTGAAACATTTTTTAATAATTTCCCTTCAAAGACAAAAGGATTTGACAACAGACCCAAGTTGTTTCATATTTTTTGAAACTTTGTGAAATTAGTTATGAAATTTTGAAGTTGAAATGGCATAGGGCTCTAAAATGGTATACCTCCTTAAATGTACATTTTCTATACATTGTTGAAACCTTTAAAAAACAATATATACCAAAATAATACATTTTAGGAGGTGGACCATTTTAGAGCCTAAACCATATTAGAGCCTCCTACCTTAGCCAGTGTATTGAGGTAAGATTTAGACAAACATTTGCCAAGAAAAAAAATCCCGGTCCTTCTTCTTTGAGCCAAGGATTTATGTACTTTTGATTTCTCCAGTGGAAGGGCGACAGCACCCAGGACATTACGCAAACTATGCAAACTATATATGCAAACTATGTATACAAACTATGTATACAAACTATGCAAACTATGCAAACTATGCAAACTATGCAAACTATGTATACAAACTATGCAAACTATGCAAACTATGCAAACTATGCAGACTATGCAAACTATGCAAACTATGCAAACTATGCAAACTATGCAAACTATGCAAACTATGCAAACTATGCAAACTATGCAAACTATGCAAACTATGCAAACTATGTATACAAACTATGCAAACTATGCAAACTATGCAAACTATGTATACAAACTATGCAAACTATGCAAACTATGCAGGAAAGCAAAAAAAATGGATAGTATTCTCCATGGGTGCACGTTCATTCACAAAATCAGTTACTGTATTCGTATCTATCATCCAATTATGTATTCCCCATGATCGTCGACAGAAATTTTGAGCTTTCGTCCATTTGTCACCCCAGTTTTTATGTTGAGTTAGCCAGTATCAAAATGAGGTACTGTAAGATTCTGGCGAAAAGCTGCCAGTTGAAAAATAGCTGAATGATCCCATTTCAATCAATGTTGGCAGTGACCTGAATTTTGCGATTCTCTCATTACTTGACTAACTTATAGCAGAGCAGAAATTTAACCGTCAGTTGTAATGATATCCAGTGATCCGCTTCTTGTTTCTCCCGTGCTGTTCGGAGTTCTGGCTAGGGTCCTGGTAAGAATGCTGGCAAGAGTTCTGGTAAGCATCAGAATAACAGCAAAGTTACAGGCCGGCACTGCAGGAAGGTGGGATGTTAACCCCTAAAGGACTTGTCCCTTCCAGGGACAAGTGGGAGTTTGGGCATGTATTTTTGGATAAGCTACTTTTTGTGATTTTCTAAAAAATTTATTGAAGGTGAGGAATTCAAAAATCTAAGTGGGCATCTAATTTTTTCCACATTCCGATAATTATTGAAGAAGTTACGCAAGATTCTGAAAAGTTGGGGAGGATTGCCCATTTGGGCAATCCAAAAACTTCTTTAATTTTTTATTTTTTATTTTAATTAAAATTTGAAATTGGTTCTTTAGATTTTTTAATAGGTGAGAAGCTTTGAATCATTCAATTTCAATCAATGAGATGAAAGTTATGAGGAGTTCTTGTCTGCGGGTAGTTATGGATTCTCTACTCTAAAATAAACTTTGAAGTCCTTTATTTTACTCAATTTTCTTTATTTTGGAAAAAAAATTAAACCAAAAGAAGTAAATTGATTATCACAACATTTTGACCTTTAGGATTTGCAATTTTCATTTCCATAATTAAATTCTTAACAATTTTGTGATTTGACTCATTCTCTACTTCTTTTTACTTATTGATTTTTCCCATGTGTTGTATAGTTCCAATTGATTTGAAAATTCTCCCACACATAGCTAACTTGATTTCCTACATGAGAAAAATAAAGCACAAAGTTGCATAGAGCAACTTTTTTGTTATAAGAGTAGTAAAAGGCTTCTGAAATTTTGGGGCAGTATGAAAAAAAACTTTTCTTTTCACTTTAGATGTAAATATCTCACTCATCTCCATCTCGAATGACCTGATTTTTTTTCCACAAGTACCTAATCCAGTGTAGGGCAAGATCCTATAATTGGATTTCCCAAAAAAATTTAAAAAATTACCTTCTTACTAACCCCCCCAAAATTGGCAATTTTGAGTGATTTTCATTGAAAAAATGGCTCAATCCTTTAGGACCCCTAAAGGATGTTGCCTACCAAAAGTGTTGGTTGTATTCATACAAGAACCATTTAGTACTTGAAGAAATGGCTTCATGACAAATGCCAAAAATTCCCCAAAAAATCCTAGTTGACTAGTAGTATGTTTGTGACTTGGCTTAAAATTTACAACTCCAATGGGTTTCATGTGCTACTCATATACCTTATCCGTATACAACACATGAGAACGTATACAATACAGCAACATCCTTTAGGGTTACCCCTAAGCCCCCATACCACTTTCACCAATTAGAATTTTGGGTGACCTACAACTTTGATGTATTGTATCTTAGTCAATTGGATGATCCACAAAAAGTTACCATTGAAAATAACAAGACACTTATTTATGGAAACAATTCATCATGGGAGATGGGAGATTATAATATTTAATCAAATAACACGTGATGACAAAATCTCCTTTTTTGGCAATTAGTTGATATTTGAAGATTTTTGTAAAATTTTGCAAGCCCATAATTCATCTCAACAATTGTGAGTAGCAAGATTAGATGTGAATTCACACACTTGCAAATCCCTGAAGGTTGTACTTCTTTTTATGTTAAGTTTGAGGGCTTCAAATTGCTATTGTGCAAAAAATGATGACCACCATAGTTGGTAAGGATTGCCACAACAAGGGTCTAGAACATGCTTGAACCCTTGCCGACAAATTTCCCGCTACCACAAAGCACAAGTAAGGAAGCTTGCAAGGGGTATTGACTTGCTAGAACTTGTAAGATGTTGCTTGCCACCATGCCCTGTAGGGTGTTTCACCCAATTGAGGCTCTTGAGCACTTGGATGCCTTCATAATTGTAGTTTCTAGCAAGATCAAAAATTAGACTCGGTACCTCAAACAAGCTTTTAAAATCATGCAAGGACAATTTTGATCCTCTAGGGTGTTCAAGGGTGGGGTCTTTTTTTTGGGTATTGTAAATGAACAATAAAAATCTGAGCCGCGGCCTCTTAAGTATGGAGAGTTTTTCAAAGAAGGCAGGTGCTTTGATCAAAATCAAATAAGACAATTTTGAATTTGGCCCCTTAAGGGTAAAAAAAGAACCTTGATATAGGGGTTAACACCTAAAGGATGTTGCCTACCAAAAGTGTTGGTTGTATTCATACATGGACCATTTAGACTTGAGGAAATGATTCTATGACCAATGTCAAAAATTTCCCAAAAAATCCTAGTTGACCATTATTATGTTTAGAGCTTGGCTTAAAATTTACAACTCCAATGGAATTCATGTGCTACCCAAATACGTCATCCGTATACAACACAAGGGAGTCTATGCAATAGGGGGTTTCAAATATGCTGTTCACTACCAATTTCATTCACGTGAATGAAATTGATGAATAATGCGGCCAAGTCGCTCTTTGAACGAGCCATGATGACCTCTTGAGGTCGAGACAACATATTCAGTAGTGAACAAAAACTCGTTCACGACCACTTGTTCATTGTTTTTTTGAGATATCTGAAACCCCTAATACAGCAACATCCTTTACAGGTTAACCAGCGTTGGGGCAGATTTATGAACTCACCCCCTAAAATCTGGCCTTTCAAGTTCCATTTGGTTTTTCATGGGCATTTCTTGTATTTGTAAGTTACTGTGGTAAGTTATGCTACATTTGACTTTTTTGAAAGTCTGGTCAGTTTTTTATCCGCTTGTTTCAAACTTCAACTAGTTTTTTTGCCGTTTTGACCGGATCACTTTGTATTGAAAGATAGATCTCCCCAAACAGTGTGTGAATTCCTTCAAGACCAAATTACAATTTAGATTCTTAACTTAATCACTAGGAGTATAGAGGGGATTTGGTAGAAATGATGCTTGTGGGAGAGACTTCAAATGTGCAACAATTGTTACAAACAAGTACACAAATGCAAAATATAACCCAATCACTTTTGTACAAAAATTGGATGATACAGATAAAATCCTCGTCCAATACAATGAATGCAATGGTTTTTTATTCATCACCCACATTGTAGGGGGTTTCAAATATGTTGTTTAGCACCAAAATCGTTCACGTGAATAAGATTTGTAAAAAACGTGGGCAAGACACTCAGCGAACGAGTCATGACGACCTCCCGGAGATCGTCATAGCGTATTCAGCAGTGAACAAAAATTTGTTCACGACCATTCATTCATCAGTTTTTTGAGATATATGAAACCCCCTAATGAACATTGTCTCTCTTTAGGTGATTCATTCTTTTTAAGTTAATTTATACTAGAAAATTTGGAGAATGATAAGGTGTACTCTCAAAGTCAAGCAATGATGACGAACTTGTTTGAAATACAAACTTATAGTGCTCCACAACTTTTACCATAATTTGGAGGCAACATGCCAATGTACCAACATACCAGAAGTTATGTAACTCCCATTTACTATCCGGAGAGATTTTGAGCTTCCTTGGTAGAAATTATACCTTTCTCTTTTTGAACCGGTTTTTAGGGCATGCACCGGATATTGCCTATGTATATATACCATAATAATAATAAAATCTTGAAACTCCAACTTATTTTTATTTGATTTCCTTATAATTTTAATCATTTTTTTGACATTTCATTTGGTTGACTTTCTATTGTTTTTTAAATCTCTTGCACAATGCCTAGAATGGTTGTGCAAATAGCTATTGATGTTGGTAAAACATATCTTCATGTTCGTAAATGCAAGTTTTTCATTGATCACTTTCACTCAAGTTGAGAGAAATGTAATGAAAAAGTAAAGTTACCTTGTTGTTAAAGAAATCTCAAACATGCTAATATTCAAAACTCATTACCACCAATTCCTCAACAATATTCTAGTGTGGAATTATAACTCAAAATGAATGATATACCATTGAAAAGCTCTCACCAATGCCTTTCCAACCCACCCAGTTTGAGACAACACTGCATACCGGTTCTAACAATTCAAAAATCGGTGGTTTTCTATCAAATGTCAACCTCAGTTACTAACTTGGCTAAACTCGCAATTAATAAAACTCTTCAAACTACTAACTTTGTGAGTAACCCCTCAAGGACCGCGGCCTTTATTTTGTTAAAAGACACTTGTCATTTTTATGGCAAAAAGTAAAAAAGTATGAAAATTGGTCCTTTTGCATATCTAATCGTAAGATCTTGTACTAGATTAGTATAGAAATGTGAAAATAAAATTTCAAAACTTTGACAGCACAAATTTCAAGATATATGCATTTAAAGTAAAAAATAAACTTTTTTGCGCATTGCATGACTAGATTATTTGATTTTGAATTTTTTTAACTTAAAATTTTTGCTCAGCAGAGTTTGAAGGTTTATTTTTTCATGGTGGAAAACTAAGTTGAGAATCTTTCAAAAAGAATTAAATTGAAACATACTTGATTTTCATTCTTTAAAAAAAGGTAGAAGAAGGTATGAGATTGAACAAATATTTAAATTGTTAATAACCTTGCAATGGAATTGAAACACATTAATTTCAATGGTGAGATTGTTGTAGCAAGTAAACTTCACCCTTTCTAACAATTTCTTTTGGAAAAATGTTAAACTTCCATTCAAAAATGAAGTTTATAAGTTATTTTCTTAAGAAGATGCTTAAATTGCCCAAAAAACAAGATTGTCTGTAACTTTCTCATAACTAGTCCAAATGGAATTAATCAATGCTTTAGATGTAGATAAAAATATAATCTATGAGAAAAAAATTGAAAAAAAATTGAAATTTTTGTATAATTTTTTTTGTTGTGTGCTCTCCCCAAATTTGTGCTTATTTGGGTATAACTTTTGCTCCCAGACATAGATTGGAACAAAATTTTATATTCCCCAAAAGCTAATGTGCTTTTCTATCATCAAAAAAAGTTTCAAAAAATCAAGACAAAAATTGAGGTTGTAGGTACTTGCTTAAAATTGCATTTGTCCCCCAAAGGAACAACAATGCTTTAGGGATTAACCCTAAACGACCCCAAGGACATAATGTGTCTTTGACCAATTTTTGAAGTTAAACAAACCCTTACCAAATTCCTAATTTTAGTAGTTTATATTGTTGAAAATTTCTTTCTGAAGTTTAGTTTTAGCTTCAACAATCTAATTTTGCAAATGATTGATTATGGCTTTTCTATTCAAGATTTTGTGCACGAGTGTTCAGTGCAATCTTGACTTTATGTAGTGTTGACGGCTCTTGGGAATGAGCCTTAAACACACTAGATCTTTGAGAAAAAATCACCTTAGAAATTCATTTAAAAAAATTGTAGAGTAGATTTTGAGAAGTCATAAATTCATTAGGGTTATGCATGTTAAGCCCTTTAACCTCATATGTTTTTGGTGACCAAGTTTTAAAATTTGACATGTGAAAAGAAGATAGAAAGACTTCAAATCACTTTCACAGTTTTAACACCCTCATGATTAAACATTATAATCTTTCAATCCATAAGAGATATTGTTATGTTTTCTTTCTAATGTGATCTCTAACATGTCTAGTTTGATTTTATATGGTTACAATTCAAAAAGAATTGATACAACTTATCAAAATGGTGGCTTTTTGTTCAAATTAGAGCAAATTCCTAGAAGCTCAAGAAATTATAGAGTCCTTTAAGGGTTAAATTGTGCTTGCTAGCTTGATTTCACTTGTTGCCAATTTATTACTTTACCATGAGTATGTGTGTTGAAGGGGTGGGGTGAAGTTCACCAATAATTGGTCATATGGGAGTCCCTATTGGTCATATGGGAGTCCCTATTGGTCATATGGGAGTCCCAAATTTTATAACTCCCATCTTATTGGTAAACTTCACTCCATCCCTCTCACATAGAAGGACGTCCTAAGCATGACTCAAGTTTTTTGTCTTTTTGCTCTTCATCAAATTTAGTTACACACCAAAGTATGCTTAGAAAGGTAGTTATATAAAGAATCTATTTCAATGTTAGAGCATCCGCACCCTTACACGTAAAGGGTTTAACTTACTCCGAGCATAGATGATAAGAGTTCTAGACCCCTCAAAATACTCTCAGATCATTCAATCCTAGAGTGTCAAAGCAATTGCCCTTCAAAATACTATTCATCATAAGTTTAGTGAGCTTTACGCTATACTCCAATTGATGATTGATCAATTCACTACTTATGGAACACATTTGAAGAACAAAGATTGGGGACAAAAATTTTGAAGGCTTTTCAAAAATAGATATAAACTCTTAGCAAGTCAAAATTTGCTTGTAAGGGTGTGGATACTCTTATTATTCAATAGCCAGAACAACAGCTGCATAGTAGTCACTAGTATACGGGCACACGCTTTGCATGAGTTGGACATGTATAGATAATGCAACATTCAATTTTACAAAAAATCAATATCTTACAAATCAAGTGGTCTAGAATGTAATCATCATGTACTTCATAGAAAGTAAATATCTCATAATTGGTTCAAAATCTAACCTTGATGCATTGTCATTTTGGTCCTTTTTTGAAACCAAAAATAGTGATTGCCTTCATCCCAATACTATTCTTAATACTTTGTTAGGAGGCTATTGATCTTTTGTTGAATTTTTGGCACATGGTTGGAGGGCGTTTGGTGTTTAATATTTGGGGCATCCTTTCTTGTTTCAACTTCCACCAAGAAGTCCTAGAAGGTTTTGGAGGACATGATTGGAGAGTGCTTGGTGTTCTATATCTAGGGCTTCTTTATTGCTTCAACTTACTCCAAAAAGTTCTAAAAGGTTCTAGAAAAGGGCACAGAGTCAATGAGGGTTAGGCTCCCACTTAGTAGTATAGATGTATAGTACCCAAAAGAAAGAGTACATAACACCCTTTTATGGCATCCAAAGAAGTATGTATAACTATGTATAACAAAGAATAGAACTGACATTTCATTCTCACATTTTTAATATGCAATCCTCATGCAATCATGATTAAGCATACCAAATTTCAGTTACTAAAATCCAAAATCCTATCTTTGGTAAATGGGTTTATGTCAAAATCATGGTTTTACAAGAAAGTTGATTAATAAATCATGGTGATGAATTTTTGAGATTTGATTGCATGGACATGTAGGAGACATCCATACGCACATTTTCCTTTCAAACAAAAATTTCCAAAAAAATTCAATATTCTTTATGTGGAGATTTTAATGTTAGAGTGATCATGGCCAAATTTAGTAAAATACATATTTCTTCATGGAAATTAGTTTTTGGCAAAAAAAACATATCATCATGTTTAAAGGTGAAAACTTAATCAAAGTGTATGAGTCAAATAACAAAAACTAATTTCCATGAGAAAATATATATTTTACTAAATTTGGTCATAATCACTCTGACATTAAAATCTCTACATAAGGAATGTTGAATTTTTTTGGAAATGTTTGTTTGAAAGAAAGATGTGCGTATGGATGTCTCCTACATGTCCATGCAATCAAATCTCAAAAATTCATCACCATTATTTATTAATCAACTTTCTTGTAAAACCATGATTTTGACACAAACCCATTTACCAAAAATAGGATTTTGATTTTTAGTAACTGAAATTTTGTATGCTTGATCATGATTGCATGAGGATCACATACAAAAAATTTGAGGATAAAATGCCACTTAAGTTCTTTGTTATACCAACCTTTTTGCATGCCATGAGAGGGTGTTATGTACTCTTTCTTTCGGGTATTGTACAGTACCAAGGTTGCAAATCTTTACACCCAACCTTTTTTACCACTTAGAGAACTTGGTTTTTAGTTTTTTATAGAACACATTTGAAACTTTTGCATTTTGTGTCTTCAATCTTTGATTCTTATACAATCCCAATGAAGCATACCAAATTTTGAGTTCCAAAAAACCAAAACTCTACTTTTGGTGAATTATTTTATATAAAAATCATGGTTTTAGGTGATAAATGGCTAAAGAAGATTGGTGATGATTTTTTGAGATTTGATTGCATGGGTATGCAGGAAACAATCATACGCACATCTTTCCTTCAAGCAAAAATCTCCAAAAAGTTTTTAAAAATCCTCCTATATAAATTTTCATGTTAGGGTGATCATGACCAAATTTAGTAAAAAATAAATCTCTAGTTTCTTATTAGATTTTGGAAAACTCACTCATATATCATTATTAAGATTATACCTTTTGAGCATGATGATGTGTTCAATTGTCCAAAATCTAATAAGAAACTAGAGATTTATTTTTTACTAAATTTGGTCATGATCACCCTAACATGAAAATTTATATAGGAGGATTTTTAAAAACTTTTTGGAGATTTTTGCTTGAAGGAAAGATGTGCGTATGATTGTTTCCTGCATACCCATGCAATCAAATCTCAAAAAATCATCACCAATCTTCTTTAGCCATTTATCACCTAAAACCATGATTTTTATATAAAATAATTCACCAAAAGTAGAGTTTTGGTTTTTTGGAACTCAAAATTTGGTATGCTTCATTGGGATTGTATAAGAATCAAAGATCGAAGACACAAAATGCAAAAGTTTCAAATGTGTTCTATAAAAAACTAAAAACCAAGTTCTCTAAGTGGTAAAAAAGGTTGGGTGTAAAGATTTGCAACCTTGGTACTGTACATCTATCTATATAATAGAATATGATTGGCAATCCTTTTACTGAGCCGGTAAAAAAAATGCGTGGGAAAGAAAAATGCTTGGGCGTAAAGAATGGGTGAGTCAAAAAATCGAGTGGGGAAAAGGGTTGTATTGTAAAATAACCACGCAAGTAAAAAAATTGTGTGGGTAAAAAAACTACACAGATAAAAAACCGCGTGGATGAAAAAAATGCATGACTAAAAAATTGTGTGAGTAACAAAATTAAGTGGAAAAAAAATTGCGTGGGTGACAAAATTACGTGGGTAAATAAATCATGTGGGAAAAAAACTATGTGGGTGAAAAATAACGTGGGTGAAAAAAAGAAGTTTTTTTTGAATGGGAAAATAGTGACGATCCTTTTACTACATGGGTGAGAAATTTGCATGGGTAAAAAACATAAAATGTTTTTAAGGGTGGTTAAAAAATGACCCTTTTCTAGATTGCATGGGTAAAAACAAAAATATTCTCATGCGTGGGTAAAATAACAAAAGATGTTTTACTGCGTGGAACAGCTTTACATAATTGAGAATAAAATTATTTCACATCCCGTCGGCGGGTGCCTTTACTAGTCACTACATAAAATAATTGATTATAAACTCTCTTTGAGAAGCATCCATAGCTGCATACTAAGTTACACCATGGTATGGTTTTTTTCAAGCACATGTCCAGGAATGGTACCCTACCTGTAAAATGAGACGCTTAGATTAGTACAGTGGGCTCACGTCAATACTGTGAACTCTAATTTATTGCTGATTGAATTTCAGGTTTTGAAAAGAAAAGAAAACAATTTGGGAGCTTGATTCAGGCAGTGCAGCTGTTGCTTTAAAGCACGGCACTGTTTAGCTTACGTCAACATTTTCATCCATCACACATAACACATGCCTTAGCCCTTCACTAAATAATACTCTTCTTACTTCACACTCTTGGAATGGAGATACTGTTATTTGCAAGGAAAGTTCTTTATTTGCATTCTCCCATGTGTGTGCCAAAAATTCCACACTGTTCCTTTTTTCCACGTTCGTCATGGATAAGAGTAGACTTCCTGTTTGGCAGAATTCTAGAAAGAGAGAGAAAATAGCAAATGAAAGAGACGAAGTGATGCTTACGCATGGAAGTGTGACTAATTGGTCAAAGTTTCATCAATGGAGTTTTTGTCCAAACTTGGATGCTTCATGTACTGTTAGAGGCTCTCAAGTCTCAACAGTGTCTTTCTAATGACTTACTAGATACCCTTGCATTTGAAAATAACGTGTAATAATACGTGCTGAATATGGCAAGGTTGCAAAACAATGATGACCTTCTACCACAAGTGTAGTTAAATTTTGATTGAACTTTTAGTAACACAAACTCCTTAAAGTACAGCCTTTTTCAAATCATGATGGCGGAATTTGAGAATTTTTTTACAAGTTAATTATACCTTCATACATAAGCTTCACTATCTTCTTTGTGTTTGGACAATGCTATTTTGTGAGCATAAAATGGTGAGCTATGAGCAATGCGCCAAGATTTCTATGAGCAAAAATCAATTTTGAGCTCAAAATCAATGATAAAACTAAGAAAACTATAAGCTTTTCAAGAAATAAAAGTTTAAAATGCCTATATACACAATTGTAGGTGAAATTTAGTATTCTAACAAAAAAATCCAAGCTTGTGACAATGGCTCATGAATCCACGCTCACAGTATACCATTCCCCAAATTTCTTTGGGCTTACAATAGAAATTTCAAATGTTATTTTCACAAATGTATTAGATTTTTAAATGCGATCTCACTTGCTAAAAACTCAGGTCTTATATTTTCATTTACACAATTCTTAGTAGTCATAAAAATTGGCAAGAATTTTGCTAAATTTTTCTACATTCAGTTTTTTCTGAAAGTGTCTTGCCTCTATTTTGAAATTATGTATGTCCCTTTTCACATGGCCAATGTAAAAACATGCAAGCGTATGGGGAAATAGAAATTAAATAGAGCAAAATCATCATCTTGATATACAATATAACCTTTGAAGGCAATGTGAAAAGTCATTACAAAGGACACTCAATGTTAAGATTTAGTTTTTATTTATTGGTAGTAGATAGCAAAGTTAATGTAATTAGATAAATGCTGATAAAGTAATCTATAATTTCTCAAAAAAAGGTAGATTGTGATATTATTCAGCCTTAGAGCACGGTTTTCATTTTTCCATGCAATAAAATACAATTTAAGCACAAATGTATTAACCCTTTAACGACCGGTCGACCACTTTGTGGTCGATCCGGCCCCTTTGTGGTCAATTCGGCCCCTTTTTCTTGTGTAGGAAGAGAATGGCAATGAATTTTGTGATTAGCCAAAAGGAACGTGTTTGGAGAATTGGGAAGTGCATAGTTTGGGACAATAACCAAGCCAATCTGAGGTGGCATGTAGCTAGAGGGTTGGAAAAACTAAAAGAGTATCGGCTGAAAATACACCAATGAATGCAAAAGGATGGTCATAACAACTAAAGAGTGAGCATAATTCATGATGCATAATACTAAAGCTTGCAAGATACTTCCATTTGTATGGTCAGATTTGTGGTAGACATATGTATTTAATAGTTTTAAAATTTCTCCCAAATGACCATAAAAAGGATTGCCCACCTAGAATCAACCATGGTTGTGAAAGGGTTAAGAACTAGGATACTTTCAAAATTTGAAAGCTTATGCGTTGAGTTTACAGTTTTAAAAGGTTGTAGGAAATCCAACAGTAAGGTAGGCGCACCCATAAGCGCGGAAATAAGGGTTTTGGAGTACGTAAAACAATTGACTAACTTTGAAAAAAAATATTGTAAGCTAGGAAATAGAAACCAAAAATATCAGTATCAATTTCAAGGTTCCAACTGCAAGTATTTGTTCACAAAGATTTTTCAAAGTCCAAAATCATTGAAATTGTGAGAACCATGTGTAAAAGATGCTAATCACAAGGGTTGTTGGTTCTTAAATAGTGAGATGGGTACTCAAAACCTCATGCTAGTTACCCACAACCATCACTTCATCACCCATAACCATCACTTAATCACCCACAACCATTTGTTTTTTTATGGATGCTGGTATCTTACTTGAATGGGTGATTACAAGCGCAAAGGTGAGTTACACTCATTAAATACCTTACATGAGATTCACCAAAAATTAATCAATTACAGTTTCAATGTTAACTCCAAAAGGCTTTTGTGAAAACCAAGTATGCCAAAGAATGATGAGCATTCAGTTGTGAAAATAGCCATGGGACTTAGCATTTAATAAATTGGTATTGATTGAAACCTCATGAGAAATTCCAAGTTCTTCATTAGTTGATAAGTCACCAAATCAAACCTCGAAACAAGTTTTAATGCTTGTGTGTTATTTGTTGTAAAAAACAATAGGAGTTAATTATTTCAAACTTTAAAGAGCTTATGGCTTCTAAAAGGGCAAAAGAAAGGTAATGCGTGAATTTGTGTGTAGAGAATGCACTAGGAAGAACCTTCATTAGTGGCTAATATGTTATTTGTGGCCATAGATGGAATATTTTTGATGACTAATGTGACACAAGGTTTGATGAAACACTTGAGGAAAGATGTGAGCTTTTTTGTTAGAAATACTTACTTAAAAACTAAAAAAGATGAAGTTGCAATTGATGCATCAAAATATTTTCTTGCTTCAACACTTATGTAAAAGGTTTTCAACTATGCTCATAGTTATGTCAATAGTTCATCTATTACAACAATGTCACAAAGTAATTAGATGCATCTAATGAAGTAGCTTGTACTTGCTTCTTTTTCTCAAGGCAAACATTGGCTACTTGATTTAATTATTCTGAAATGGTTTTTTGTATGTTGTTGTTTGACTTATGCAAATAACAATGTTATAGTTAGTATATTGAAAATTTACTTATTTTACCTTCTTTTTTTACTAGACATTTTGCTACCATTTTTGCTGAATGAGACAAAAATGAATATCAATATGAGCAAACAAACTCAATGAGAGATTTCAATGCTATTAACTATTGGGTTTGTTTTGAATGTTATCATCATCACCTTGAAGATAATACTTGGGCACAAACATCTTGCAAAAACACCAAACACCCCAAACACGTACTATACTAAATTGAATAAAAAAAGACTACGCTCTTTGACAATGAAGATAGTTTATAAGTTAATCATGGTTTACATATTGATGTATTACTAGCTTTTACAATAACAAAACTTTATAAAATTTATAAACTATTCCAAAAATACCTTAGAGCTAATTGGAAATATGATTTTAAAGCTTCCATATGTTCATACTTTGGATATTATAGAAATTTTTAGTAAGACTTTCTATCTGTATAATTACAAAAAGAAAAGGAAATTCATTTGGGATGGAAACTAGGGATTGATTGTCCAAGCATTTATGTGGCGTATAACAATATATAAGAGGTGCAACCACGCTTGAGTTTTTCTTTTCAAAAAAAAACTAGAGGGAAGAAAGGAAGTCTTTTTAAAAACTAAGCAATAAAATACTTAAAATTTTGGATGTACAGTGAGACCTCTCTTAACCTGTAAAGGACCAAAATCCCCTCGGAGGACAAATAGAATTTCAAGCATGTACCTATGACTAATCTAATTTTTGTGATTTTCTGAAACTTTTATTGAAGGTGGAGAATTCAAAGATCTACGTGGGCATCTAATTTTTTCTTCATTCCAACATTTGATGAAGAAGTTATGCATGAATTTATGAAAAATGGTGTTCAAGGGGCAGCCAAAAACTTCTTTAAAAATTTCATTTTTTTCAAATGAAAATCCAAAATAGGTTCTTTAGACTTATATAGATGTAGGGAGCTTTGAATCATTTAATTTTGATAGATGAGATGAAAGTTATGAGATGTTTTAGTTTGTGGGCAGTTATGGATTCTCTACTCTAAAATAAACTTTGAGGTCCTTTATTTCCCACAATTTTTAATATTTTGGAAAAAATACAAAACCAAAGGATGTAGATTGTTTATCACAACACTATAACCATTGGGATTTGCATTTTTCATTTTAATAATTAAATTCTTAACAATTTAGTGTTTTGACTCATTCTCTACTTCTTTTTACTTACTATTTTTTCCCATGTGTTGTATAGTTCCAATTGATTTGAAAATTCTCCCACACATACCTAACTTGGTCTCCTACACGGGAAAAATAAACCTCAACTTTGTGTAGAGTGATTTTTTTGATTTAAGAGTGGTGAAAGCCTTTTGAATTTTCTGGGCAGCAGCAAAAAAAAAACTCATTTCCGCAATTCAAATGTAAATATCTCACTCATTTTTGTGTAGATTGAGCTGGTTTTTTTACCACAAGTACCTCTTGTAGTCTACTATAAGATTTTATGGTTGAATTCTTCTAAAAAACTTGTTTTCTTACCATTGTACTTGCTTCCCCAAAAGTGGCAGTTTTTTGTGTTTTTTACAGAAAAAATGGCTTGGTCCTTTAGGGGTTAAGGTAGGAGCACCCGTAAAGGTCAAACTAAGGGTTTTGAACATGATGACTATTAATAAACAACTAGCAAATCATAGGATCCTATTAGGAACAAAAAAAAAATGAGTTTGCACTTTCAAATGTATTATTTGATTATTGTGAGAATAAGTTGTAAATTTTTAAAGAGCAAACTGCCATTGCACCCATAACCAACACTAAGGTTTCATGTTCACATGTTGTACATCCTTGTAATTACATCTATTCATTTCCATAGATTTTCCAAGATTTCAGAGGTGATGGTTATGGGGACACCAATGCTTATGGGTGTTCCTACCTTAATGCAAATTCCCTATTTGCATAATTAACTATAGTTCTTAAATCACATACTCCTTATGTGCATAAAGTGTGTTACTAGTGGGACCACCTACAAATTACTACGTGTTGGTGTCTTTTTAAATTAGTTCCTGTTTAAGTGCAAAGCACTATAATACTAAATGCCTCTTGATAGATTACAATGCCACTCTTGTTATCATAATTCAAAAGAGAAAGCAATCAACCATCACCAATTTTTTCAGATGAGCCACTTGTACATTGTACGCATGAAATAAATGACTTATGACACTTCACCTCTTTGTTTGCATATACCTTAAAAATTACTCCCCACCGTTCCCATGCAGTAAGAGAGGTTTCACTGTATTCATGAAGATATCTTTATACAAAACAAAGTAGAAGCTACTGATAAGATGGAATCTTTGATATTTGAAGTAGCATAAAACCTACCAATCTAGATACATTGGATGTGGATTCAAATTGATCATGATGAATTTGTGACATCGTCACACAAATATTATATTTGCATTTGGAATTTTTCATTCATTATTATAAGAGACTTAATCCTTTATGATAAGGCAACCACTTTTTGGTTTATTTCTTAGTGTATTTTAAAAACTCTCAACCTTCAAAGGTTAATACGTCTTATTGGTTTGTTGGATGCCAACAAACATTTCTTCATTGCATGCTTAAAAGCAAGCTTCTTGATCAAATTACTTGGCTTTTTTAAAATCCTTATATAGATGTTTCATTTGTGTTTAAAAAATGGAAGACTACCAATCTGAAAACCCTTAATTGGAAATGAAAAAATTATTGATAAATACTATTATAAATGATAGAGCCACCCTTTAAAATACTAGCGAAGCCCCTCTTTTACGATATTTTGATTTCGTTATTGTTTTTTTCTTTCCCCTAATGCGGCAGCACTAAATTTGCATTGTGACCACCTATATCCAAATTATTTTGCTTGAGTGAATATTGCATTTAGGTTGCCTTGACAAGTAGGGTGCCTTATTCTAGTAAGTTACCTCATGGCTCATCACTTGGTCACTGGCGTATATAACTCTCTAAATTCTTAGATTTCACATGGTTTATGACTTGGAAGCCACTAGTTTGTCTTTTTGCAACTTCATTGTTGTTAACGGGCCCTCTAAAAACTGTTTGTTGTAGTAATTTTTGATGAAAATACGTTAGCAATAGTAAACATTTATATAGTGGTGAAATGTTGAGAAATTAGTGTTGGGCAATCTAAGGTAGTGTGCTTGAATTCCACTTGCACATTTTGGACACTCTAGATAGCTTGTAGTGAAATGATGCAGTGGGTGGTTCTTAAATTGGCCTCTTGTAGTCAATGAATGCATGAAAGAAAAGGTGTTTTTAATTGCAAGAGCCAATCATTCTCCTTGCTTTTCCAAATCTCTTTACAACTTGCAAGTGAATGGTTCTTGGAAGGTCTAGGGTCATGACCTATGATACATGCACTTTGAAAATTCATAAGTAATTCAAAAATGCTTCAAAAAATATGAAACAACTTGTGTTATATTTTGCACCTATTTCTCTTTGATTGAAAAATGAACTGAAAATCTTCCCATCCACGGAAAACCATGAAAAAGGTGGATGAGCCCTTAGATGGACAGTATATGAGCACACTACCTTAACCCCTTAGCGCCCACACTGAAATCGAGAAAATGAGGCCAAGGGAACCATGCTAGAAAACATTGTACAATCCACACTGGGAATTTAGATTGGGGAGGATTCACTGCTAAAATAGCAAAAAGGGTGCTTAATGCACCCAACCAAAAATTTGCAAATTTTTTGACCGCACCATTTTAGAGATTGTAATAGTCAAGATACAATTGACTATGTGGCAACTGGCCAATTTTGGGGGAGTCCGTGGCTATGGATGCAAAAATTCATGTCTTAGAGGAGGCTTCTTTTGATGAAATTTAGATAGGGGATGCAATTTACAAGTATCTCACTTTTTGCCAAATGTGGTGATTTTCTGACATCTGTAAGGTGCTTTTGCAGAGGCCTAAAGTTGCAAGGCTCACATGGCATGGTTAATGATAGATGGGAGATGGGCACGGTTTTGATCTCCATAAGGGCACGGCTCTTGATGGTACAATTACAAAACCCTTCTCCAATTTAAGCCATGCATGCCAAAACACCCCTAACAATATGGAACCGGCCATAGCTGGTGGTTTCTATCCTCGCACTTAAACCCTAAACCGCATGAAATGAAGTTCTAGCATACTATTATCATACTTGGCTTGCACAATCCATGCTTGTACAAGTGGTGAAACCCCCATCACCCACTATGTGGCATGAGAGTAGTACCATACCCTAAACCCAAATACAATTTGGGGGCAGTACACCCATGATTTGGACTCCATTTCCTGCAAAGCTTGATCTTGGAAGGCCAGATTCTGGCTTGTGGGGCGCTTGTGGGTTAAACGCAATATTCAGTGCAGCTAAAGGGTTGATCTTGCTATTACTGCAGCTAAAAATTTACTTTCTGACGTGTTTCCCTTTGTTATTGTTGCTTAAATAGTACGTTTCGATGTTTGTGTTCAACTATGACTTGAATGTTTGAAATCAGAAGCAATATTTGATGCATGAGCTCACCTGCAGAATCATGGATGAGTGCAGGAGCATGGCGGTTGGACATGATGAATGGCATGAATGGCAGGAAGGTGCAGTTAGAACTATGTCCAAGTCCCACTAAATTCTCAAAAACGTGATTTATTGAGACTTGAGAAGTTGAGAATTGAGACATACAGCTTTGTTTTATGTTCCAAGTTCAAATCAGAAATATCAAATATGAGCGTTTTGAAGAAATTTTAACGTCAAGAAAGTTGAACTTTGGTTCAGAATTGGGTTCACGAACGAAAACCCAACTCGAGAATTAAGTCCCAATGACCCAACAATTGTTTTTTAGCATAAAGCATTAAGTTTTAAAACTTTAGTACTTCCTTTACATAGTGAGGAACTCAAGTTGCATTGGGACTTGTAGAGTTCGGACATGGAGCATAATGTCAACAGCCCCTAGCACCACCTTGGATGGGGTTCCAAGTACAGGGGACTGAGAAGAATTCCTGGCAATTCAAAGGGTCAAAGATCCTGAACATTCAACTATCTGCAAGGTATGTACACCCATAAGCACCACTGTCCCCACAACAGTCACTTTTGAAATCTCGAAAAATTTGTGAAAATGAATAAATGTAATGACAAGTATGTACAACACGTGAACATGAAATCTTAATAATAGTTATGGGTACAATGGCAGTTTATTCTTTAAAAACTCACAACTTATTCTCGCAGTATCCAAATAATACATTTGAAAGTGTAAACTCATTATTTTTCTATTCCTAATAGGATCCTATAATTTGCTAGCTATTTATTGATACTCATGATGTTCAAAACCCTTAGTTTGACGCTTATGGGTGTACATACCTTACCTAAATTAGCAAAGTGCTATCCATCTAGCTCATGATGTGGGATTTCAAGGGGAGTTTAACTTTGCTTCTAAATTTTTGGAACCGAATATTATTAAGTGAAGTAACTTAGTCTCAGTTGGTTCAGTCTCCTTTGAAATTTTTCAGGGAATCAGACTGCGGACTTGACGATGCTAGCTAGGATTCTTGACCTCAGCAACAGTTTTTGAAATAGCAATCGTACCGTCATCTTTCAGCTATGTCAATTAACCTTCCTTGGAATTTAATGTTGAGAATATTACGCTCACATCTCTTCTTTAAGTCACGAGACTCACGACTTTCATCCATCCAAGTTCTGTTACAGTAGATGAACAGAAATACAGTAGACCAACAGAATTAGTTAGTTGCCTTGTTAACCGACCTTGAGGTTGTACATATATCGCACTTCAGTGCCTTGTAATTTAAGTTGTGTACACTTCCTCACTCAGATATTAGAATTATTTCAACATTTAAAGTTCTCAAAATACATACAAGACATACATGAGGAATGAGGAATATTTACTCTCTAAACGCAGGGTTGGTCACCGTGACTGCTGGTTTACAGTTGTTCTAAAGTGATGTGGCAAGTGCCCATTCATTACACTATTATTTCCAAAAGTTGCAGAAGTCAACATTGCATGTTAACCTCATGAAAATTGCAAGAGAAACAACATGAGATCTAACACAATGACTTTGAATCTTCTCATAATTTGGACTACCTAAAAAATGTGTACATATAGTGAGATTGTTTTTTTGCCTTCTATTATAAATCAGGTCTACATGATCACTTCTAAAAAAAATCAGATGAGAATCAATTTTCTCCATCCTACAACGTGTTTTTTTTATAATTAGCAGATGTTTCCCGTCCGCCCAATCGTTTAAGGGTTAAAATCATGGTTCACTCGTGGAACTAAAACTCATTCTTTTAAAATGTGTTAACAAACATAAACTTAGAAACATGACTTTCAATAAAAAGGATTCTCAATATTTTGAATAAAAATGATTTTTAGAAGTGATAATAGCACCGGTGTCAGAGCTGCATCCACATTTATCCTCGAACTTTGCACGAACGACTTTGCAGATTCTGTTACTTAACCCTTTAACGACCACACCCATTTTCACAAAATCCACTAAAAACAGGGGCAGTAAGCTTAGATTTAGAATTGATTCAAATATGAACCCATTTTCAATAATCCCATTGTATAAATGGAAAGTACACCTTATTTATTGTAAAGCACCAAAATTTCAGCTAGATTTATCATTGAAGGTGAAATATTTTAATGATTGAGTGAGCCATATGTTGGAAATCTCTTGTGTTTCATTCTTGTTTAGTTTTGAATGTTAGCCTTTCATGCAAGTTTTGATTGAGAAGAGCCTTACATTTTTAAAAAGCAGGGTTTCCCACCTTTTCAACAAGACTAGTTTCACACAAAATAGATAAAAATAGCTATCACAAGGTGTAGCTAAGTGGACAAAAAAGGTCAAAAAACCCACTTTCTTTGCTACCCTGAAACAGTTCTACAAGAAATTTGATAATTATTCTGGAAAATCCAATTGGTGAAAACAATCAAGATTTGACCTTAAATTTAGGATGACAAATTTTAAAGCCAAAATGACAACAACATTTTAGTAGATCTTCAAATACTACAATTATACTACAATCGTATATGAAAACAATACAAGTGTATTTCTTAAGCAGTTTGAATTTTTTAGAATTGTGCAATTGAAATTTGACATTCTTCTTGCATACTTGATGTATTGTGTTGTTGCTTTGATCCATCTTTGACAAAAAACAGATACATATTTTGAAGCCATGTTGTATAAACACCATTATTTGTCAACTCACATACCCAATTGCATTGTTATTTTTTTAGATGGATGCAAAATTCTTGTGTCACATGCATACTTCAAGACCAAATTCCAAATTTTTGAGCAATTTCAACCTACAGGCCAAAAACCACTCCTAGCGCCCAAAATATGGTTGCGTGGTCCTTAAAGGGTTAACCTTTTTAGTTTTAAAAAGTAGTCCTAGTTATTGAGCTACCTAGGGCTCTATCACTGCACAACAATTTGTCATCAGTGATATGCATTGTTGCTTTGGACCACCTAGCCAAATAATGCGTTATTAGTTAAATTGGGAAAAACATTACATTTTGGGACCTCTAAAGGTTTTAGGTGATCACCTGAAACCAAGCTCACAACATTTTTTTTGGGTACATGTGCCCTCACTTGAGAGGAGGAATATGCAAGGAAAAAAATCTTAGTGGCTTAGACTGAATTTGATACCTTGAGATTTAGTTTAATGTGACTTTTTGGGTTTAAGGTGGAGTACAAAATGGTACCTATATTTTTCCCAATTTAACAAATAATGCATTCTTATAATTATAATTGTGTATGGTAAATTTTTCATCTTTGACTTTTATTTTATTTTTTTTAGTCTTTTCATTCATTTTGAGCTCAAAATTACGTCCCACTCACAAGAATCTTGGCTCACCGCTTGTGACGCACCATTTTACACTCATAAAATCGCGTTGTTTGCATTCTGATTGGATCATTTTAGGACATGGAAGTTTCTAGACAAAGGTTGAGGACTCTAATTTTTTTGCTAAGTCTCTTAACAAGTTTGCGATGCCTGTTGTGGAATCCGGATGGCCTAACAAACAGAAATGTACCAATAACCTAAAAGGTAACTATTTCTAGCATAAATCGGCTGCTCCATGCATTGGAAGAAATTGTAGGTAGGCGGAGGCCTTGTACAATTGACGGGTCTATATATCTTTTCGGTGCATGGTTTACCAATCTTTGAGTAATACTAAGCTTCAACATGTATAATATCGCCTTGTCTTTCTGCTTTGAAGCAGTATCTGACTGCTAATTGTTGCACTGCATCTTTGTAGCCCTGGCTGATTTTAAAGATTCCAGGTTTGAGTTTGGAATTTTTTACCCGTTACTCGCACCACATTCTTTCAGTGGGTAGATTTCTCAGCATATGGGCATGCAGGAGTTTAGTCCGCAGCACCAAGGATGAAGATCTGATATTGCCGTGGTCAAATATAATGAGTAGTTTTCTCTCCTGCTCAACAAGTTTTGTTCTAGGAGAGACTCTCTGCAGTGCTTACAGCAGTGCCATTTGGTTACAAAGCTTTTTAATCAGTTTATATTAGAAAGAATCTGTATCATTTCTCGATTCAATGAGCACCTTCAGGATAGTGGAGCTCACTTATTCTCGATTTTGGAAGTTACAGTAGATGCAAGGCCAGATCATATCTAAAGCCCGGTTCAAACCTAAAAGTGGACGTCCTCATGAACTAAATGCTTAGTCTAGTGTTTTGTCCACCTTCATTTGGTGGGAAAGTGTCATTTTATTGCTGGTTTTGTCCGTTAGATGGAAGGTTTCACATTAAGAACTTAAAGTCTAGTGGAATTACACTTTTTTTCTCACTTAACATGATTTTATCTATACTCCACATGAAGTGAGAGAAAGTGTTTTGTCATGTGAACAAGATTTGAGGTCACCTTGGGAAGTGACCCCAAATCTTGTTCATTACAAGTGAAATCTTCCTCAATTTTGACGGGAGTAGGTGATGACATGAAGTTAAAACCTACTGGTTGTCTGCTTTCAAAATGAAAGCTCCATTGAACAAAACTCCCCATCTGCCAATAAAACGTTCCTAAATCTTGTCCACTCCCTGGCCCTTAAACCACCTTGTCCTTTATGAGATTTACGTCTTTTTCATGTTGATAACGTATTTGGTTGTCCGTTGGCATTATCCTCGTCTCACATTGTTTTATAGCATTTGCAGATTAGCTGGAAGTAAGAGTCCGTGTTGGGTAGCTTTTAAGAAACTAGGATGATTGCTACTAAACAACTGGATCCTCCGGCACACATACAATTGGCTTGCTTACCCGAGCTTTTAGGCAGTTAAATCTTCTGCTAACTTAGTGCGTAACACAAACTGCTGGCAGACGTACTTTCATTATATCGACATGTGTTATTCAGAACTAACAATTTGCGGTTCATTTGTGCTTTGTGATTAAGAGGAAAATTACTCTAGGGAAAATCCTCAATACCCTCATTTCTTAGCCTGTGACTAGAAATGCCAAAGATGTTCTTCTTGTCTCCGGCCGCATTTTGTGTTAAATAGATGAGTGATGTTGCTTGCAAGTATCAATATTACTCTTGTGCCTTAAAAATTAGCTACTTACTGGATATATAGATTGAACTTATTTTGAGACTGGACATTGATGTAGTTCTGTTTCTGGATAACTGCCAAGACACTATGGACGTTATGCTGCAGTGTCAAATTTGAAGGCGACTGTCGTGGTTTCACCAGATTAGACTCTAGTACTCATTTTGCTCATTAGTTCCGCAAATGGCAGTTCGTCATAAAATCTCCTACGGTAGTGATTGCCTGCGATAGAATATGCACATGTTCTTTTACTTAAAACGGTGATTGTGTTCAAATGTTGTGCAAAAACTACGAAACTTACATATATACTTGCCCTGGTATTTGTGAATTGCTGCGGATAGTGATGTCTCACATGGAAAGTTGATGACCAGCAGTCAAACTAGGGAAAACTTGAGTGGTAGCCGTCAACTTTGAAGACTTCGTTAGCAGCATGTGAGGATTTCATTTCATTTCATGTTAGTGAGGATTTTCCTTCAATCATTTTTGGAACCAGGAGCCATGTTTTTGTGGCGTTTGAAGGTGCAGAGTAAGGGCTTCACGCAAGGGCATTTTGAACGTTTAAGCCACTGGGATGATGGCGGAGCTCAAGTAACTAGTGGTGCAAATTTGAGACTTAGCTTGCAAAAACATTGTTTGAAGAAAATATTGTCACATGCCCTTTTTGTTGGCAGGAGTGATGTTATGCAGTGTGATACAATTTTGCAATTTTTGCTGTTATGTTTACATTTACAAGTGTAAGGACAATAAAAAAAATGTAACAGATTTTATTCAAGCAACGTTTACGTCTCATTGTAAAAACTAATTTGAGAGGTAATAGAGTGAGATTATGATCCTTGAACCTATATTAGATGATGAAAAAAGTATGAACAAAGGCCTTATATAAAGTGACTCGAGGTCACCTTGTGGAGTCAGATGCTAGCACCTGACTTATAGAAAAACGGAGCTAAGTTAATTATGCCTTGGTAGTGCGTAGTTGAAGACCATTTATTGTTTGGATAGAACGTGATGGATGAAAATGCACTAACAAAAGTACTAAGTACTTTTCTTCATTTCTCATCATGTTTAAACATGTAAGTTTTGAGAAACTCTAATTCAAATTTTTGCTTTGGCGAAATAACGTTGTTGGAGCAACAAGACCTTGGGCAACTTGCAAGTGGAGAGTCACTGGGCTCGGCTCCATTTGTGGTGAGTGTTCCAACATTTTTTGTGGTGAGTGTTCCAACATTTATCTTGATTAATACTCCTTAAATAAAAATGCCTTGATTAGTTTCTACCTAAAGGCTTTAATAGTAGTTGTTATTTTGCGTGATCTCTAAGAGGGGTGCCATACTTGTGAGTTCTTTATTGTACGCTCTTCATGTGCTTGATCACCATTCTTTGTTGTTTTCTTGTGAACCGTGAGAGAAATGAGTGCCCCCATGATGAAGTTGTTGTTTAACTTCACAACCATACAAAGGAGGTGCTAAAAAAATACTCCCTCTGTCCCATTATAAAGCTCCTAAAAACTTCTCCATGGGGGATTATTTTTATTTTTAGTCATTATGTTAGTGACAAATGCATTCTAGAATCAATATATCATCTACCAATTATTTGTAAAATCTCATATTTTTATGTTGATGTTTAGACATCCAAATTTCATGCAAAAAGTATCATATTTGTGCATAGTTTGTGCAGGCTGCCGGCTCCTCATTATTTTAGTTTTTGTACTAATGACACATGCATTCTAGAATTGATATTCCATCTACCAAATGTGTGCCAAATCTCTAGCTTTAATGTTGCCGTTTGGGCACCCAAATTCCACACAAAAAGTACCCTATTTGTACATGTTGCTAGCTCCTCATTATTGATGTTCCATGTCTCAAGTCCCACTAAAATCTGAGAATTTGATTGGTGTAAAGTCAAAAGTTGGGACTTGGTGTTTCACACTATGTCCCAAGTCCCACATCTCGACACCATAATATGGTCTTTTTAACACTAAAATTTGGCACCGTGGCCATTTAGGGGTTAAAAACTCCTCAAGTTCGTATTATGACCTTGTGATCACACTAAAGACTTCACTGAGCTTCTTCTTTAGCATCTCCTACACACAACTATACATTTTCAATGATTTAGGACTTTCAAAAAAATTTGTGAATAAATGCTTGCAATTGGAGTTTTCAAATTGATATCAATATTTTTAATTTTCTCTTCCTAACTTAACCCCTAAAGGACCAAGTCCCCTTTTGGGGGACAAATGGGATTCCGGGCATGTACCTATGGCTAAACTACTTTGCGTGATTTTTTGAAACTTTTATGGAAGATGGGGAAGTCAAAGATCTACGTGGGCATCTAATTTTTTCTTCATTTTGACATTTATTGAAGAAGTTTAAAATGAATTTCTTGAAAAAGGTCCTGCCCAATAAATTCTTAAAAGTTGCATTAAAAATAAATAAAAATATGAAATAGGTTTTTTAGACTTATGTATAGGTGGAGAGCTTTGAATCATTCAATTTTCATTAATGAGATTAAAGTTATGAGAAGTTTTTGTTTGTGGGTAGGTGTGATTTTGAGAGAAACCATACCTACCCACAAACAAAAACTTCTCATAACTTTAATGGCTTCAATGAAAATTGAATGATTAAAAGCCTTCCACCTATACATAAGTCTAAAAAACCTATTTCATATTTTTATTTATTTTTAATGCAACTTTTAAGAATTTATTGGGTTGCCCAATTTGGACCTTTTTCAAGAAACTCATTTTAAAATTCTTCAATAAATGTCAGAATGAAGAAAAAATTAAATGCCCACGTAGATCTTTGAATTCCCCATCTTCCATAAAAGTTTCAAAAAATCACGCAAAATAGTTTAACCATATGTACATGCCTAAAATCCCATTTATCCCCCAAGGGGACAATTGATCCTTTAGGGGTTAAAACTATTTTTTTCAAAGTTCATCAATTGATTTTCCTCCCCCAAAACCTTTAGTTTCACGCTTATGGGTGCTCCTACCTTATGTGACCCCAAATAAAGTGCATGGAGAGATCTCTCAACAGGAGGACCAATCCATGCTTGAAAGATTATGTTTATACGTAACATTATAATATCTCTCAATCAGCATAGCCATGTACAACTGAAATTTGCCTTCATGAACCAAAATTAGTTACATATAACTTAATCAGTGACTTTGCATCCAAATTCTTTTCCTCCAGATTTCTGGGTCCCATTTTTCAACGTGGTACGTGTCAGAATAAGTTAAGACCTGGCAAATATGTAGCCGTAACAAGGCACGGGAAAACCTCGCCTGACATATTAAGAGCTATCAGATCATGATCATTTGATGGCTGTTAATATGTCAGCTTGGGTTTTCTTGTGCCTTGTTACTACTACATTGGGGATGGTTTAACAAAATTAGTAATGTGGTTTCTTTGCAAAGTTTATTTTTGCTAGTAAGTTAACCCCTAAAGGATCGTTGTCTCTTCGCGGGACAAATGGGATTTTGGGCAGGTACCTACGGCCTCAGTTTTTGTCCTGATTTTTTGAAACTTTTTTTGAAGATAGAAAAACACATTAGCTTTTGGGGAATATAATTTTTATTCCAACTGATGCCAAGGAGCAAAAGTTATGCCCAAATAAGCACAAATTTGGGGACTTGGGGCAGCAAAAAAAAAATTGGAAAAAAATTGAAAAAAAAATTTAATTTTTTTTTCTTATAGATTACAACTTTTTCTACATCTAAAGCTTTGATTCATTCCATTTGGACTAGTTACAAGAAAGTTATGGACAATCTTGTTTTTTGGGCAACTCAAGCATTTTCTTGAAAAAATATCTTATAAACTTCATTTTTGAATGCAATTTTAACATTTTTTCAGAAAAAATTGTTGGAGAGGGTGGAGTTTGCTTTCTAGAACAATCTTACCATTGGGATTATTGCATTTCAATTCCATTGCAGGGTTATTAGCAATTTAAGTTTTTGTTCAATCTCATACCTTCTTCTACCTAATGATTTTTTAAAGAATGAAAATTAAGTTTTATTTATTTATTTATTTTTTCTCAAGATTCCCAACTCAACTTCCCACCATGCAAAAATAGAATTCCAAACTCTGTGGAGCAAAAATGTGAAGTTAAAAATGTTCAAAGTTAAAAAATCTAATCAAGCAAGGTGCAAAAAAAGCTATTTTTTACACTTTAAATGCATATATCTTCCTGCAGTCAAAGTTCTTGAGTTTTGTATGACACATTCTTATAGTAGTCTAGCACAAGATCCTATGGTTAGATATGCAAAATGCTTGATTTTCAAACTTTTTTACTCTTTGCCATAGAGGTGGCAGTTTTGAGTGTCTTTTGACAAAATAAAGGCCATGATCCTTTAGGGGTTAAGTTATAGTTCCCTAAAATAAGATTTCTCTAGATGTGGTGATTCATGGCCAGCCCCTTAATTTCTAAAGCCATGGGGCCTTTATTTTGTCAAAAGACACTCAAAACTGCCATTTCTATTGCAAAGAGTAAAAAAGTTTGAAAATTAGTCTTTTTACATATCTAGCCGTAGGTTCTTATACTAGACTAGTATATGAATGTGTAAAAGTTATTTCAAAAACTTTGACTGAACACATTGCAAGATATATGCAGTTAAAGTGTAAAATACAAACTTTTTTGCACCTTGCTTGACTAGATTACTTGACTTTGAACTTTTTTAGCTTAAAATTTTTGTAGCGCAAGTTTGGAAGTCTAAATCTTTATGGTGGAAAATTGAGTTGAGAATCTTTGGGAAAAAACCAAAACAAAAAATACTTAATTTTTATTCTTTAAACAAAAATTAGGTGGAAGAAGATATGAGATTGAGCAAAACCTAAATTGTTAATAACCCTACAAATGGAAATGAAACACCAATAATTCCAATGGTGAGATTGTTCTAGCAAGCAAACTTCACCCTTTTGAGAAAAGAATTTGGAAAAAACATTAAACTTGCATTCAAGAATGAAGTTTATAAGTTATTTTTTCAATAAGATGCTTAAGTTGCCCAAAAAACAAGAATGTCCATAACTTTCTCATAACTAGTCCAAATGGAATGAATAAAAGCTTCAAATATAGAAAAAATATAATTTATGACAAAAAAATCAACTTTTTGTAATTTTTGCTACCCAGAGTCTCCATATTTGTGATTATTTAGGCATTACTTTTGTTCCCAAGCATAGATTGGAATAAAAGTTATACTCCCCAAAAGCTAATGTGTTTTTCTATCATCAAGAAAAGTTTCAAAAAATTAGGACAAAAATTGAGGGCATGGGGACTTGCCCAAAATCCCATTTGTCCCCCAAAGGGACAATGGTCCTTTAGGGGTTAACCCCTAAACGGGCCCAAAGTCCTTTGCAGCCATATGGGGCCGTATGGGTATTTGGGAGGGGGGGTATCCAGCTATTCAATGTCAACGTGAATTTCTCTAGCCTGAAAACCTTTGCAACAAGAAGCTGCGGTTGGACTTACGGTCTTGTATCTCACAACCCCCAGGGTCATTCAAGGGTTAAAGGACCTATTTGAGCATCCTCAGTTTTGTGGTGGTTTCTCTTTGGACTCATGTGCTCTATTTACAATTTGATTTTAAACCATGAGTGCTCTACCTATGATCCAAAATAGCTACCTATGTGCCATTTTTTTTGATAAAAATTGTAGTTAATTCATACCAACTCAAATAAATTCAACTTAACCCCTAAATGACCAAGGGTGTTTTGTGAGAAAAAATCTCATAAACTGCCAACTTTTAGTGCATTGCCCAAAATTGATTTTTTTTTTTTTTTTTTTTTTTTTTTTTTTGAATTTCAACCATACTACAAATAAGTTAATGTGCACAAAATATTTCAGCCCATTTGGCCAAATGGATTGTAAGATTATAATAATGTGAGAAAAATAACCTTTCTTCATTCTTGCAAAACAAGGTCAATAAATATCAAGCCCTCCTAGAGTAATTTTTTTGCTCTACACAAAAATAAGGTTTTTGACCATTCATAAGCATATGGTGTTAGGTCAACTCATGACAAATTCCAAAAATAAATACATAATCTACCTTATTATAAATCATCGTGCAATGCAAGAAGGTTAAGTAATTGGCAATACAGTAATCATCCTTTCATGATTTCATGTACAATGAGGAAGTCTTTTATTTGAAATGTGAATGGTAACATGTTAGATACAAAACATTCCGAATATGTGTAAAAAAATTCAAGAGCTTCAAACATATAGATTGAAAGATAATAGGGCCTAAAGTTGCAAGATTATATATTTTCTTGAAACCGCCCGAACATAGTTATCAAAGTTGGACTCCTCCTAAAGTGTGATGTGATAGCCCAATTTTTTTGACATTGTATACCATATTTTATTAGTTACATGCATGCCAAATTTCAAAAGTTGATGAGAGTTTTAGCATAAGATTCCCAAGGATGCCCAAATTGCCTGAGCTGCCCAAATTCTTTTGGGCAACAAAACTCTTGAATTGGGCATCTAATTCAGAAAAATTAAATTTCCACAAAGGGATACGTATTTACACCTTGTGTAACAATTTTGAGAACATTCAACAAAAGTAGACTTCATATGATCCTATCCAAGTTTTGAAGTGTCTGTTAAATTAACCCTTGATCTTTTAGGGATTAAATGGATACATAATTATTCCTTATTTGACTTTCTACCAAATATATTATGAAATGACTAAGTTGGCCTGATTTTGCCACAGACGTCCCCCTTCCCTTAACCCCTAAAGGCCCAAGCCCTTTTCTCCAGTGAAAGTCATTGTTAACTGCCAATTTGGGGGAATGAGTAGAGAAGTAGGAAATAAAGTTTTCTTTGCAAATCCAACCATAGGATCTTGCCTTAAACTAGAAGAGGTACTTGTGGGAAAAAAATCAAGTCATTCTAGATGGAGAGGAGGGAGATATTTACACCTAAAGTGAAAAAAACGGTTTTTTCCTTGATGCTAGTAAATTTGAGAAGCCTTTGACCACACTTACATGAAAAAACTTACTCTACACAAAGTTGAGGTTTAATTTTTTCATGTAGAAGACCAAAGTAGGTATGTGTGGGAGAATTTTCAAATCAATTGGAACTATACAACACATGGGGGAAAATAGTAAATAAAAAAAAGTAGAGAATGAGTCAAATCACTAAATAGTAAAGAATTTAATTATTAAAATGAAAAAATGAAAATCCCAACGGTTATAATGTTGTGATAAACAATCTACTTCCTTAGGTTTAGTTTTTTTTCCAAAATATTAAAAATTGTGGGAAATAAAGGACTTCAAAGTTTAATTTAGAGTAGAGAATCCATAACTGCCCACAAACTAAAACATCTCATAATTTTCATCTCATCGATTGAAGTTGAATGATTCAAAGCTACCCACATATAAAAAAATCTAAAGAACCAATTTCAGATTTCTATTTTTAGAAAACACAAATTTTTAAGAAGTTTTTGGGCTGCCCGGATTGCCCTCCCTTCCCCGGGCAGCAGATATTCTTGCATAACTTCTTTGTCAAATGTCAGAATGACAAAAAAATTAGTTGCCCGCGTAGGTCTTGGAATTCCCCACC